>CABHPP010117433.1:10531-23245 GCA_902168425.1 Peromyscus attwateri | reverse complement strand
GAGAGAGAGAGAGAGAGAGAGAGAGAGAGAGAGAGAGAGAGAGAGAGGAGAGACAGAGAGAGAGACAGAGACAGAGACAGAGACAGAGAAAAAGAGACAGAGAGACAGAGACAGAGAGAGAGAGAGAGACAGAGAGAGAGAGACAGAGAGACTCCTGGGAAGGATAATGGGATAGGATAGCAGTTTGTAAAGTCCAGTTGGAGTATGAAGGTAGCCAGCTGTCCCCAAGGGCAGAAGGTACCTCATGACACCTCAAGGCAATGGCTCCTAGCTTATATTTTCCCAGAACAAAGGGACTATTTTTATGTATTTTTTCTTCACAAATTCAATCCATCTTCTTCAGGAAGCTCTGAACAGACTTTTAAGGTTCTCTCCCCCCCCCCCGGCCTTCTCATGATCTAGTTTAACTGTTCAGGCAATCCAGGGCAGATGAGGGATCCCCACCCCCATGTCATAAATGAAGAAACCAAGACTTAGGGAGGTTGCATGTCACTCTCCACTAATGACAACAGAGGATGCAGAGATGGACCTGCTACCGGCAGCATCAGGTGTTGGGGGGACAAGGGAACCCCACCAGGTTAGGGAAGTGGAAGAGCAAGTGTCTCCTAGGGTTCATCAGGCCAAGCCAGAATGCACTGGGATGGGAGGAGTTAAGTGCCACACTGCAGAGACAAAGTCATTCCAACCCCCCTTCCTTTTCCACTCAGTTGACCTTTAAATTACGGCATCAGCTGCCGTGCCAGACACACTGTGATTTCCCTCACTCCATCTGCCGCGCCTTTCCCCTGGCACGGTTTCTGCTCTCCCCTCCTCCTCCACACTCTCTCCTTCCCATTCCGCTGCCCCAAAGCTGCCTCTCTCTGAGCTCCATTCACAAAATCCCAGACATGCAGGCAGGCCTTGCCACAGGTGGCATCTGAGCATTGCTGGGCTGGTGTTCCTGGTCTCTCTATCGCCTCTGCTCGCCGAGAACCTTGGCCCAAGCTTCCCCAATCCCTCCCTGTCTAAAATACACCTTCAAGGGACCTCTCCCTTTGGTTGCTCCTGGGGACCCTTGCTATTTCCAGTTTGCCTCTGAAGTCTCCAGCAAAGACCATGGCCCTACTTAATGCTCATTCCCATTTGATTCAAGCCCTAAATTCTCTCTCTCTCTCTCTCTCTCTCTCTCTCTCTCTCTCTCTCTCTGTGTATATTTGTGTGTGTGTGTGTGTGTGTGTGTGTGTGTGTGTGTGTGATGTATGTGTGTGGTGTACTTTTGCCGTGACTGTAGAACACAGCAGACATTAAATCTTATTGGTTTAATTTTCTTTCAGATAATAGTACAGACTTTGATTTTTTTTTTAAAAAAAAAAAGCTATGGAAAAAGTGTAAAAGAAAAGTGGAACATTAATCAAGGGACTCTGATGAAAGGAATGAAAGTGTTCCCTAAGAGTCCAGCATGTGCAGCAGCTGTGTGTGGATATTTAAATGACATTTTTCATATGTTGCTGTAAAAAAAAAATCTCTTTGAGTCGATTCTGGAAATATATTCCAATTTGCTACAATGCCAGTGGTTTTAAAATTATTTAGAAATAAAATGTGTTTATGATTTCGGCTGTACTCTGTGTATTTGTCGGCTTCGGGCCTCGTTCCTGGGAGGAGGGCCTCACCGATTTCTCAGAAACTCCGGCTTGTAGGAAGGAGCTGTGAGACTGGGGGGCCTCCAGGGATGAAGGCTGTGTTTTGTTTTCTCCATGGCCTTTGGCTTAGTACATCCTTCTGCCCTAGAGGTTTCAACAGACACAGAGCACACTCAGGTGAGCAGGAAAAGGTGACAGGGGTGTCACTGTGTGTTTAGAAAGTTTGGGGTTTTGTTTTGTTTGATTTTGAGAAAGAAAAAGGATTTGCTTGTAGTTCTAACTCTATATGTAGACCAGGCTAGCCCTGAACTTGGAGTGATCCTCCTACATCTGCCTCCTGAGTGCCTGTGGCAGGTGTGTCCCACCATGCCTGGGTGGGATAGACCTTTTGAAAAGATGTGATTTATGTTGTAAATGAGAGTGGAATGTAGGAGACTCCTGGATTCCCTTAGAAGCCTGGTTTTGAGAGAACAAATCTCAGAGCCAAGACCCCCTTCCAGGCTCCCTAATGTGAGACCAGCGGTCCCTCCTGGGCTGCAAAGACCTGATTCTCAGCTTGAATTTGGAGACAGCTTGGCTGGGAACTCCCTGGATTGTGCCCTTGCGCCCTCTTCTCTGGGATCCCTTTCTTAGGCCTGCTAGAGCTCTCTAAGCTCCTGCCCTCTGAAAGGCTGGCTTCTCCCTCTTGACCCAGCCATCTTTGGGAATGTTGGCAAGACAAATGCCAGGGAGAGGGGACTCCTCAGAGGCCTTTGGAGGGTGCATACTAAGATTCTCCACCACTGGGTCTCCTGACCACAGGTGAGGCCAGGCCGCACAGTGGAAGCACTTTGGTAGGGTTCCACACAGGAGAGGCCCTTGCAGACCTCCCTTAGGCTCAGGAAGACAAATGTCCTTCCCGCAAGCTGCATGGCCCCAAGGTTCCCTAGACTGGCCCTGGGTCCTGCTGATAGTTGGTCTTGTCCCCACTGACCAGTGGGGGGCACACTCTCCTCAGTTTTCTATCTCGGCTGGGCTTGTCATTTGGACCTGGAGGAAAGGATTTCTGTGTCCCCATCTCTTCCGAATGAGTTCTTAGAGGACTGCAGTGGGTGAGACTCAACTTTGGCACAGTCTACCCAGGCATTTCCCAGACCCTCGAACCACCCCACACCCTTACCTGCTCAAGAGAAAACATAGTCTGAAGAAGGAAAGTGTAGTCTGGAGGAGGGGAGACATCTGTCCAGATGGAGACAGAAGTCCCCACCCATCCACCCACCCACCCCATACACGCATTTGCCCTTTTCCTTCTAATCTAACTCTCTCCTTATGCCACACGCTTAGGTTCACACTGTCTACCAAGGATCTAACCTCCAAGTCTCTGCCCTGGTGAAAAAAATCCCTTTCAGATCCAGCTGAAGCTCCTTCTTTTCTGTACTTCCAGTCCTAGGAAACTTCCCAGCTGAAACTGGGGGAGGAGTGTCTCCAGTGTGCTTTTGTCCAGACAGGGCCCCTATTCTGTGAGTCTGTTGTTAAGGGTAATGGATTCAACGCTGGGAGCAGGTGGGACTCAGAGGAGGTTCTGCAAGACCCGGAGCACCTGCAAAGAGACGGCCTATGGTAGGTCCAGCTGCTGGGCTGGATTCAGAGGATGGGTCAGCTTCGTTCTCTTGTCTGAGATTATTTGAATGAGCTACGAGAGGAGACTGTTGGGGTTCTCCAGGAAGAGTTTCATCACCCCAAAGACAGAGTCCATGGAGACACAGGGAGATGGGCTCTTTGCCTTCTTCTGGGGACATTCATGCCTCTATGAGATGTTAAAAATCCTGTAGCATTTAGGAAAGAGGGCCAAGAGCTTCTCTGGAGTGTGGAGTGGAGCCTTGATGAGCTTTGGAGAATGTGAGATAATGGGTTCCTTATTTGTTTGGGTCAGAGGTGAGATGTCACCCAGTGTTCACTAGGAATGGACAGGAGGGAGCAGGAAGGAACTAGCTAGAGAGATTTTGAGTCGCAAGAGATTTCCCAAGGAAGTGGCCAGAGATGGGTGACCTGCAATGTTCTCACTTCCACTTCGGGCTCAAGTAAGTTTAAAGGCACAGAAGCTGCTGCTGGGGTGACAGTATGGACCCAACACAGATCTCCACCCACAGGTCAAGGCCAAATGCCTGACTGTGCTGCTCTAGGCCTGATGAGGGATCTGCGGACATGAGCTCAATTCTGTACCAGGACGACTGAGGCAGTGTGTGACCTGCCTCATAGCAGCAAAGTCCCTTTACTTTCTTCCAAAGAGAAGTACTTTTTTTTTTTTTTTTTTCACGGTGAGAATTCCTCTGTGAGACTGCTCACAAGCATTTTTCTAACTCTCAATCAGGGTGAAATTCAGGTTTTCACTTTTATGAGCGCACAGTGCTGTAACCTCCTCTGGCAATGAGGGTGAGCAGAGAAAGTGGGCGAGTGGTCTCTGGCGGGAGCTGGCTCTGGGAAGTAGTGGGGATGAGGGCCTGCGATGCAACGGTGGGGTCCGGCAGAATGCACAAAGAAGTGAGACGGAGATAGGAGAGGGGGAAGTGCCCACTTCAACCCCATGGCTGACACGGTGTCGGGGATGACCTGAGTTACCTACAGAGCTGGCAAGTCGCATGTTTCCTGTCCTAGCCTGAGCCTCACCGGGGAGTCAAAACCCTGTCACTGGAGGACAAAACCCTGTCACCTGAGGACAATGGCATGTTGGTTGTCTCATGCCAATCAACTCAGAGAGAGGCAGAAGCCAAGTGCTAGGACCAGTTCTAATGCCTCGCACAGGACTAAGGATGTTGCTTAGCATTCGCAAAGGCCTGGACTTGATCCCTAGTCTACATAAACCCAGGTTAGTACTGCAGGCTTGCAACCTCTGCACTCGGGAAGTGGAGGTAGGAGGCCGAGGTATGAGTTCAAGGCCAATCTGAGTTACATGAGCCCTTGTCTGGAAAAATATAGTGTTTAGAACTGGGTGCCCTTTTTGGCCTCTATGAGCACTGTACTCATGTGTATAAGCCCACACAAATACACATAATTAAAAATAAATCTTTAAATGGTGTTCATCACATTTCAAAATTACTTATTAGCATTTATGTCTTGCTAAGTTACTTTTTAACTTACCCGGTTTGTAGATAGATAACATTTGTTTTACTAATTGCAAATGTTCTTTACATATTAAGAATATTAACACAACAGTCTGGGATTCACAAGACCACATCTCAAATAAATAAATTAACAGCTAGTACACTTGAGAATTTGGGACCTTCCTCTGAGCACTTATGAGAAAAAAAACATAGATAGATAGATAGATAGATAGATAGATAGATAGATAGATGATAGATAGATAGATGATAGACAGACAGACAGATAGATAGATAGATAGATAGATAGATAGATAGATAGATAGATAGAGCAAAAGATGTTATTTCTCAGGGAACTGGAGCAATAGGGGTCTGGGTCTTCATAGCCGTTGGAGAGTAAGATATTCCACCAACCTAACTCTCAATATCAAGATAAAATATTTCAGTCACTCCCTGTTCCTGTAGAGATGCAGCTGCTTAGCTCTCTGATGCTGTTATCTTCCTCTCAACATTGCCTTAATAGTGAATTTTTCAAAAGTAGTTAATCTGTTGGTTTCCCTAGAGTGCAGAGGCAGAGGAAGGCCACAGTGGGAGAGTTTCATTTTAGAGGTGGAAGCCCAGGTCTACCAGAGCAGACAAAGCTGCAATGTGGCAAATGAGATTGGAAAAAATACCCAATGATATGTCATTGGTCTGGGTGTGACTTCCTGCTAAGAAACATGGCTGAGCATCTGTCAGTCAGGCAGGGCATCTCAGGATAAGTTGGAGAGAAACAAGCTGTGCCTGGAATAGCACACAGGGAGGAGAGGAGGGCATTTCGTGTATCTCTTCCATTAGGGATGAGATCTTCCCTAGCTCTTGAATACGTGCTGACTGTGTGATTCCCTTGAGACCATGGGACATGGGCAAACCCGGTACTTTTGTGCACTGGGCCTCTGGCTAAGCTTAGAACCCTGATGCCTCTGTGTAGGAGCTTGAGCTAGCCTCTTGCAGGATGCAACCTTGTGACTAACTTCAGAAAGGAAACCCAGGGTGCCCCATCAGACAAGAGTGTTGCTGCCAGACCTGTCAGCTGACTGTAGACACAGGACAAAGCCCTGTGCTAATGAGCTGAGCCAGCCCGGATCAGAACCTGCCCAGAAGACTCAAGAACTAATTGGTGATAGTTCTTGAACTATTTAGTCTTGGTGTTGTTTGGTACGCATCAAAAATCAACTAACTCAACTCAAATAACCTATCGTGTGTGTGTGTTTGGTAAGAGCCTTCAGAACTGATCTGAATCTCACAGACTAGTACAGAGAAAGTAACCAAAGAAAGTAGATAACTTTTACTGTAGCTACATAGCAGTTAGGGGAATTGATGAAGATGGGGGGCGGGTAGGACGTATAGATACTAGCAATGGTATTAATGATAGTAGGAGTGATGCTAGGGATGACAGTAAGGAATGGTACCTGAGATGAGGATGGCTGGTAGTGAGGGTGTCGTGTAAGGAAAAAGATGTTGACTGTTCATGATAACACTGACGGTGTGGATGGAGGTTGATGGAGGTGACGATGATTGGAGTGGAGGTTATACAGTAACAATAGTAACAATAACTCCTGATGGCTGAGGTGGTGATGGTGATGATAGTGGTGATAGAGGTGATTGATGGTGGCCATGATGGAGACGGTTTTGGTAGCAATGGTCATGATCATGGGAGTGCTGGCAGTCGTGATCATGGTGGAAACGATGGTGACAGTGGTAAGTATGGCAGTGCTGATGAGAAAGGTGGCATTTATTGGTTGGCAGTGACATCAATAGTGAGCTCATTTCAGGACACCTGCACTGCCTGAGACCTAATGGTTAGGAAGACCATAGTGATGGTGCCAGTAATCATAGTGGCCAGGGCGCTGAAGACAAGAGTGTTAATGGCAGTTAGTGTTGACACTAGCTTACAGATGTGCCCAGTCAGTTACGGTCTTCTCATTCAGCAGGACTCCAGCCTGGCTCCCATGCAGCAGGGCTTTCCTAAGTGCATTGTTTCCTTTCAGGGTTAAGATGGACCCCAGGGCCTCATGTGTGCTGCTAGACAAGTGCTCCCCTGCTTGGCATCCCCGCCCTCTGAGTGTTATTCTCTCTGCTCCCCGTCTAACACCTTTTAAAGCAAAACCTGATGAACTAAATCCAGGATGGAAGAGGAAGGATGAAGAGTCTATGCCATCAGCATGAAGGAAGAGTGAGAGAAAAGTGTCCTGGGGCACTCAGAAAGACTGCCCTACTGGCGGAGGGAAGGGAGGACACAGCTCACCTCCTTAAGCCAGAAGCCTGGGTCTCTAGGAGCTCTGAGGCTTGCTCCTTCTGTCCTGGAGACAGCCTCATGAGAGGGAGAATGATACAGGCTGGAAGGAAGTCTCTAAGCCCCAGACGGCCAGGGTGGGCCACCAGGGCCATGTGTGAGGAAAGCCTCCAGGGGTCCAAGGCTCAGTCTGGATGGGCTTGGCGCCTTGATCACATCTGCCAACAGAGGTGGGAAGAGTCCACTCCACTTTGGCAAGGCCCTGGCCACTCTTAGAGTGTGAAGCAGTGGGTGAGGAGAGAGTGAAGGGAGATGCCGATGACAGACTCCTGGCGTGAGGGCCAGTGTGATCCACAGAGCCATGTGGAGGTCAGACATGGGGAGGACAGGGGAGGCCAGACTGTCCAGCTGCACTGCAGCTGTTTTCAGTGACCGGTCATCCAGACCTGGCTGAGATCTGGGGCTGCTGTGGTTTTATCACCCAGAGCTGGCCCTTGTGCTGGGCGGCTGGATGTGGTCTTTGCCGCCTGTTCATCTCCAAGACTGCTCTGGGAATGCAGCTCTTGCGGCCCAGTGAAGGGGTGGGAAAGTTTCCCCCAGTGAGCCCTTCCTGAAACATGACCCTTGAATCTAGGACAGGTGTCAGGGGAAGTGGGGAGAGAGTAGAGGAGAAGGCCACAGAGGTGGTTCTGTGGATAAGGTCACCGGTGTAAATGCGAGGACCTGAGTTCAAATTTCAGCTCCAAGATCCTGGAGTGGTCACAGGAGTGCTTGTAACCCCAGTGATGAGGGAGGTGGAGACTGGAGAGTGGCCGGGGCTTGCTGGAGCCAGGTTGTGGTCAAGGCATAGCCTGTGAAAAGGGTACCTGCCTGGGGTGGGTAGTGGTGAACTGAGGTACAGCTGCTTGTCAAGGTCTGTGTCCTGCTGTGTGACTGCGTCCTTCCAGGCAAGGGGGCATTTTTTTTTTCAGTGAGACCTGCTCAGGGCCAGAGTGGCAGATGAGATGAAATTCTGAAGCAGTGGATTCCAGAGGACCTGGGATGACTTAGAATGGGGTCCCCAAAGGCCTCAGATGTGTGTCTCACATCCCACACTGGGCAGTGGGCTAGAAAGCCTTGCAATCATGGTGAGGGGGCGGGTGAGTCCAGTAAAGACCACAGTTAGGGGTCATTCTGTGCTCAGGACAGGGTAGTCCAAAGTCAGGACTGGAGACTGTGAGAGGGTGGCCAGTCCCTAACCTGGGTGGGCTCTTAGTGTGGACCTGGTTCCAGGTACTGTCTGTTCATGGGTAAAGGAAATGGGTGGAGGTGACGTCCTTCAAGTGAGAAAGGACACAGTTTGGGGCCGCAGATCTCTGAAAACTTTTCTGAGGTCTTTGCACCAGGGTCAGGGAATAACTAACTAGACAGGAAGGAACCTCAATGAGGTCGTGAGCAGGGGTTGCTAGACAGGTAGACACTCCCCTGGTGAGGCGTTGGGTGTGTGGGCTTTTTGAGCTCCATAGAAGCACGAAGTGGCCTTGAAAAGAGGTAGGAGCAGGAACACGGAGATTTGGACCAAGAGTCTTTTGAGCAAATGGAAGTCACAGGCCAGATAAGGAGTGAAGGTTCAGAAGGGGTGGGGAGAAGGGACCTGGCTGTTCCTGGGAGGCCAGACCACCTTGGTAGCTTCTGTATCACTCCTTCAGAGTTCTTTGTGGAATGCGGTGAGGAATACAAGGCCACAGTCTCCCTAGGGTCTGGAATACATGGATAAGAGATTGCCCGCTCCTGTGTTCTGAGTGGTGAGGGAAAAAGTGGACTTGACTTTGCACATCTGGAAAGCTATCAAGTAGGAGGTGCTGGGGAGTGGAGAGGTTATAGCGGGCAGGCAGGGGGCAGGCTAGAGAAATCAACTCTCTTGCCAGTGTTTATTAGGTTTCAGAAGCTGGTCCATCCAGACATCCCTTAGCAATGACAACCCCTACAAAGGAGGTGATCCCTGAGCATCCTCCCCTCAGTGGGAAATGAGGAACCACCATGTGGTGTCCAATGGGAGCCATGTGACTGTTAAGTCTATACCTTGCAAGCTGGGGCCAGCCCCAAGGCTGCAATAAATAGTGGGCTCCCAGGAAGAGAGACAGAGGCTGGAAGACTCACTCAGGCAAGCGGTACAGGGAGCTGCAGGATTTGGGCTGGCAAAATAAAGCAGTCCCAAAATAAAGTATGAGAAACTGTTGTTTGGGGCCTTTTGGGAAAGATGCTGACTCTACAAACTGGCTAGTGACAAAGGAGAGACTTCGGGTGTCTGGCCATGGTATCTTCCCTAGTTGTTTTCCATCCATCCATGGGTACCTTTTTTCTCTCTTCCTTTTGTGGTGGGCTTAGGCTCTGCACTTTTAGACATGCATTCATTCATGAACTCATCCATTTGTGTATTCATTGATATTTCCATTCATTTATGTGTTCATGAATCCTCATATTGGTGCATTCATTTAGTCATGGATTCATTCATACATTCAGTCAGTCATGTATTGATTCATATATTTACTCACTCATGTATTCATTCATGCATTCACTAATTTTTTATGTATTGACCCATTTATGAATGAATGAATGAATGAATGAATGTATCCATTCATATATTCATTCTTGTATTTATTTAACAAATATGGTTACTTGTGGCAAAACATGGGTGGGGGGATTTGGGGTAGGCTAGTGAACAAGACACAATTCAGATCCCTGCCCACATGGGCTCATTTAGAGACCAGACAACTGGATATAGGGTAGGTAGGAGGCAGCCAGAAGTCTGGGAGCAGAGAGAGGGCTCTGGCCATTGAGTTGGGGCCTGTGTTATAGATATTTCTTCTCTAGGAAGCCTAGGCATTAACTGAATGCTAAGGAAATCTCTAGGCAGAAAACAGGCTTGGTGGATACTGAGTCCCAGGCTCAAAACAGAGCCAGTTAGCAAACTGTGGGCACATGGCCCAGGCTGTGGAAGGAGGGGCCTGGCATGCTGCTGTTAGCTTTCTATTACAAATACCAGAGATAATCACCTTGTAAAGAGAAAGGGTTTGCTTTGGCTCACAGTTTCAAAAGTTCTCCTCTGTGATTAGTTGGCCCAGTGGTTTTTTTGGCTACTGCTTTGCTCCATTGTTTTCCAGCTACTGCAAGGCAGCACATTGTGGTGGGAGCAAGTGGAAGAACAAATCCGTTCACCCCAGGGCTGCAAGAAGAGAGCGATCAGTAAGAAAAACGACCATGATCCCACAGTCACCTTTGACGGAACACCCCTAGTGATTAAGTCCTACCCCTAAACACCCTTCCATCTCCTCATGGTACAATCCTCAGGATCCAGTCTTCAACATGTGGATATTTGGGGAGTACTCAGGGTACAAATCGCAGCCCTCCTCCTTCTTCTTGTTCCCTGTGTTGGGAGAACAGAGGGACTAGGGCTGTACTCAGAGCAGAGGGGTGACTGACTGCGTGGTCTGGGGTCACATTAGAACTCCTTTCCTCATGGGGAGAAGCAGGGCTGGATGAGTCTTGGGCTAGCAGAGGCGTTGTCTCTTCCCGAGACCTGCTTTCTTGTGGGTGTTTCCAAGGCCTTTGCACTAGAACCCTCCTACCTGCCTTTTTTGCTTCCTGAGTGCCCTGGCAACTCCAGTTTCTTGTTTGTCTCCACAGCACCTGAAAAGTGGTGATGGGGGGGGGGGCGCTGGGTTTGCTTTCTTGGTCTCCCAGTGAACACAAAGAATATATGACCAGTGTGAGAGAGAGACAGCATAAAAGAGATGCCAGTAAGTCTGAGTCAGTCACTTCCATCACACCCCAGGACAGGACCAGGGAGGAAGAACATCTCGGACTTAGCCCCAGATAGGCATGGAGAAGAGGAGGAGCTGGTGGGTCAAAGTTCTGCAGTCTCAAGGTCATGACTGTGATTGAGGGGCTGGTAGATGTGGAGGAGGAGGGAGAATGTCTAAGACCCACATCTCCCTTCTGTTCTTCTCTCCTGGCTTCTGGGGGCTGTAGCAAGTGGAGAAAATACAGGCAACAGAGCTGACTAGTGGCCCCAGCCTGCAGCAGACAGGTGTGGATGAACATGCCCTAAGTTCCCTAGTACACGTTCTAGGCTCATATGGCCAGTTCGCGCTGGTCAGAGTCAGGGGCCGAACATGCTCAGGGCCACCGTGACCTCTCCAGTTCCATCTCTCCCAGGCTTTCTGTCTTTCATCCTAAGTCTCACCCTTCTCTCTAACACGTCTAGAGATCTGCTTTGCTGTGTGCCTCTACTGTAGCCCCCCATTTTCTTCTCAATGAGCTCCCTGGGAAATCCGTGGCCAGCATGACAACTGCCACATACATTCTAGACAACTGGACTCTAGAGACCATCTGCTTGGTTTCTTTACACATGCATGACCCCTCTGTGATGCACTGTTCCTCTCTACCAACATCTGGGTGCAGCTCTTTCCGATGGCTCATTGTCCTTCTCTGGGGACATGGGTGGAAGTAGATGCCCCCATCCTGGCCCCAATGCTCAGCAATCCCAAGGTTGCCTGAGGAGGATGGGTACAGGCAGACTCCTGGCTGACTTTGCTCCTTGTCACATTCCTGGCTGTGAAAGGGACTTCTTCCAAAGCCCTGGGGAGATGACATGAGTTTGTTTGTTTTTCTCTTGTCTCCACTTCAAGGGCAGCACTGGCAAAAACAACACTCTGATGAATTCCAGCTCTTCCCTCCTCAGCCAGCCGGGGGGAAGAGGAGTTGAGGGACTGTCTTCTTCAGGATGGCCACTTGTTCCTGCTGCTCTTCTCCTCTGTGGGGCAAGTTACAGTGTCACCTGCTGCTAACAAGGCTCCCCCGTCATGCTCCTGGGAAAGGCAGGGAGACTACTGCTTAAAACTAAATGCCATGGGAAGGCAAGCCTCCACCCAGAAGATCGACCTAAGAGGAACGCAGTTGGACAGATGTGAACATCAGAAAGCTTTCTCAATATCCTCCCATACACTGGCTGAGAACAAGCCTTCCTGGAGTAACTCATATTCCTGAACAGATGAACTGCATTGAGCCTTTAGAACCGTGACATAAAAGGCTTCCTTCTTGGGTTGGAGATAGCGATCAGTGGGTACCATGCAAAAGGTCTTGAGTTCAACCCCCATAACTAGATGTGGTACACACCTGCAGCCAGCACTTGGAAGCTGAAGGCAGGAGGACAGGAAGTCCAGTGTCATACTTGGCTACTGTTTGCTTAATGACAGAAGCAGCGAGAAAGAGCTGTAGCTGGGGCTGAGAAGTCTTCTCTGTAGCTTTCAAAGATGGCTTCTTAGGACCAGGAATCATAGAGACTGGTGACCGTTGCAGCTAAGGAATGATGCTTGGTGAAACGCAGTGCACAGGCTGAGTGAACGATTGAGGGCACCATAAATGCACAATCTAGCCAGGAGTGGGACTCCCATCATGGGTTTGGACCTACTGTTGAGGTTTGCCTAGGTTCCAGAAGGGAAAGAAGTTAAATTGACCCCCTTGGCAGAGCTGAACCTTACTCCCAGGAGCCTTGGTCATGAACTGCAGAGGAACCCAGAAGTCATTGAAGTGGCAAAGATATTTCCAATGGCAGAGATGAAGCACTGTTTGGAACCACAGAGTGTCAGGGAACAAAGAAAGATGATCCTCTCAGCTCACATCCTTCAATGGAAGCTAATGAAAGAGAGAGAGAGAGAGAGAGAGAGAGAGAGAGAGAGAGAGAGAGAGAGAGAGAGAGAGA
>CABHPP010117433.1:0-10521 GCA_902168425.1 Peromyscus attwateri | reverse complement strand
AGAGAGAGAGAGAGAGAGAGAGAGAGAGAGAGAGAGAGAGAGAGAGAAGCAGACATGGGAGGAGAAAGAGACACAGTTTCAAATGACCAAGTGCATTCAGATTGTGCCTTAGACTTTGACCAGTACCCAGAGGCTTACCTGGGGATAAAGCCGTCATGTGAAGTTGAGTTGGGGTTACAGAGTTCCCTCAGGTATCTGCTTTATGTTGGTCATGGTGGACAGTGTCTGGCTGGTGAGTTCTCATGAGGCTGTATCTGTGGCTCTTCCCTTGTGAGTAGGCAGTAGCCCTTGGGTAGTGTCTACTAACCTCATCAAGAAAACACAGCCCAGGTACCACACCACCTCACTGCTGGGTAACCACTTCTCATCATAAGTCAGCACCACAGTACTTCCATGGAACTTAGGGAAACTGCTGAAAGTTCAGGGTAGACTGTGGAGAGTAGGGCCAGATGGGGTTGACCAGGACAGCCTTCTCAGGGTTTGCAAGGACAATGTGGAGCTTGAGTTGCAGAGAAGTGAAAAAGTGTTCTTGATGGTCAACTTGGTTTGATTGTGAGTCACCCAGGAGATTATTAAAGCACATCTCTGGGTGTGTCTGTGAGGTCCAGAGAGGATGAACCAAGAATGCTGAAGTCCGATGATGGTTTAATTTATTAACATGCTAAAAATGTGAATAGAGGGCTGTGGGTGGGGGGCTGAGGCTGGGTGGTAGAGCATTTGCCTCACAAGAGAGAGATCCTAAATTCAATCCCCAATAATTGGGCATTTGGAATGGTGAAAGAAAGAAGAAAAATATGAATAGATTACTGGGAGGTAGTAGAATGGTGGAAGTTGGGGCCTAGCAGATAGAGGAAATAGGTCCCTGGGATACATCCTTGAGACTGCATTTTGGCCTGGCCCCTTCTTGTCATGGCTCCACTCTGCTTCCTGGCCACCATTATGCAAGATGCTCTGCTCTACAGCACTTTGCCTCCATGGACTGAAACCTCTGAAACCTTGAGTTATAACAGACCCTCCCTCCATTAACTTGCTCATTTGTATTAGGCATTTTGCCACAACACCACAAACTCTATCTAACCCAGGAGTCATGGAGAGGAGTTGGTAGGAAGGAGCAGGCACTGGAATCAGTTTTCTTTGCCATTTCATTTTCCCCTGGTCTTTGTGTTTCCTAGGTGCCTTTCTTGATATTCAATGTCCAGAATAGAATTTCCACTTGCTCAGTCAGTCCATGTATTTAGCATCTTCATTGTTATAGTTACTCTGCTGAGTGCCAGAGATGCAACATGAATAAGACCCACTCTCATGTGCAGGAACCTAATGTAGAACTTGGAAATGCAGAAGAACTCTCCCACCATCTCCTGTGATGATGGAAATACCTACCTATGCCATCTAATGTGGAAAGTGTTAGTCACATGTGGCTATTAGGCATCTGAATTGTAGCTAGAACAGCCAAAGACTCAAATTTCTAATCTCATTAAATCACAAATAACTTTTATTTAAGTAGGCACATGTGCCTAGTGAGAACCTTAGTAGATAGCTTTAGTTCAGTGCGAAAGATAAGTCACCAGGCCATTCCATGGGCAGGGCAGTATGGCTGGGGCCTTATCTCTGGTCTACTCAAGGAAATAAGGACATAGTATAGCTGGGTCTTCCTAGGAACTGGAGTCTTCCTCTTCCCAACTGAGGGGACCTCTGAGCGGAACATGGTTGATGGTAGGGATTGTGTGTGGAGTCTAAATCTCAAACTAGTAATTCTCACATTTTTTACAGACTTCCCACTGGGATCCCCCATAGGCTAACCAGAAGAGCTGGGCTTAAACAAGGGCAGGCAGATGTGCTCTGCCCGATGGCCTGGCTCTCTGCCCTCTTCCATCTCCAGGGGGTAGGTGATGACAGATGGACTCATGACTCTCCCAAGATGAAGGGATCCAAAGAGCTGAGCTGACCCTGGGAATGATGAGTGCACCCAGGGGAGAGGGTGCGGGGTGTCTGGAGACCATCTGGAGAGCTGGGAAACATTTAAGGGAAGAGGATTGACGTAGGGGGAAGAGGTTACCAGGAGCCAGTTCCTCAGTGGAGGCCAAGACTCCCTGGTCACTCTTGTTCTCTCGTCCATATGGAGAACCAGGGGTGGAATTCTCAGGGCTCTGGGGGGCATCTGGAGAACAGAGATTGTGGGGTTGGGCTAGTAAAACATCATGATGAGGTCTTCCAGGGCCCTCCTGTGTGACAGGCCTGTGTGGTCAGGTGGTGGGGTTCACATCACACTACCCATGTCAGACCAGGGTACCTACTCATGGGTGCTGACCAACATGTTGGAGAAGGAGTTTGTGGAGATGGAGATTTAATTTCTGCATGTCTGAAGTAGAATTCTCAGTGTGCTCTTTGACAGTCCCCCCCTCCCCCAATGGAAGCTGGGAATGATCATGGATTCTCTCCCTTTCCTTCCTTCCCATAGCATCTTCATCATGAGTAACAGTTCTGTCTTCAACAGAACACAGTTCTGTTGACTCTCCCTCTAAAATTTACTTCACTATTTTTCCTGACACATTCTGGCTCATGTTTCTAACAGTTTCTCATCCAGGAATTTGTCTTTGATCACCTTGTTTTCTAGGCTTTGGTCTTCTGTATACACAAAAGCCAAAGCAATTTTTTTAAAAAAAAATATCAAGTTGTTTGCTCGCTTGTCTACATTTTCAGTGCCTTCACATTTTACTCAGTATTATAGCCACTCTCTTTGGCGTGGCTCAAGAGGAGTCACACAAGTAACTTCCAACCCATCTTCACAGTCGTTTCTCTGGTGCCTTCTCCAGTGTTCCTGCTACACTGACCTTCCCATTCCTCAAGCAAGCCAAGGTCTTTCCAAACTGTCCATGTTGCATCCTCCCTCTTGTTTTCTTGATGGGCTTCTTCTTATCCTTGACTCCTCCATGCTCCATGGCTGGATCCTTTCTTCTCTTCTTCCATAACTCTTCCTTTTTTCCCCCTTTGAGTAAAAGTTTTCTTGTTGACTGTCTCTTTCACTATACTCTAAACTCTATCAAAGAAGGGACCATATGGCTATACTAACCACGGTACACCTATAAGGTGCTTGACTGCCTTGAACACAAAAGGAACCAGATAAATATTCATTTATATATGATAAAGTCATGGAAGCAGATCAGTGGGTAAAAGTGCCTGCTGCCAAGCTTGATGACCTTTTGATCCCTGAGACCCATTTGGTAGAAGGAGAGAATAGACTCCTACAAGTTGTCCTTTCACACATACACTAAATATAAAATGTAATAAAATGTAAAAATGTGAATGACTGTTTTTCCCTTTCTCACTCTTGCAAGCCGGATCTGTTCCCTGTTAGGAGGAGAATGGCTCACCCCAAAGACCTCCAACACTGGCTTCAGTTATTACTGGAACTGGCCCTGCTTTTTCCCACCCTCCCTTCACTATATTTAACACAAGTTGGCTTTTTCTAGGATAACCAAGGAAGTATGGATTTGCAAAGAACCCCAACTTCATTCAGCTTTTTGCCCATACTGCTATATTTGAACATAGGGCCAGTAGTTGGTGGATACTGTGATGTGAACAATCTTTTTCTAGTCTGGGTCTAGCTAGGATTTCCATAAACCTGGGCAGCAGTAGTGGGTGAGGACCAAGCAGCTGGTCCCCAAAGCTTTAAGCCCATCCATGGGCAAGGCAATTCATTCTTCTCTTTTGAACTGCCATTCCAGATTATGTGTGGTTCTTTTTCTGAGTGTTACAGACAAGTTCCTGGTATTGTTTGGTATTGAGGCAAAGAGCTAAGGTTTCATATGTCACTCTTGTTCTCTCATCCATATGGAGAACCAGGGGTGGAATTCTCAGGGCTCTGTGGGGGGGGGGAATTATCTGGAGAACAGAGATTGTAGGGTTGGGCTAGAAAAGCATCATGATGAGGTCTTCTAGGGCCCTCCTGTGTGACAGGCCTGTATGGTCAGGTGGTTGGAGAAGGAACCTGTATAATCACTGCCCTCTGAGAATCTCTCCTCTTTGTTGTGAACCTATTTATCCAATTAGCACCATGGCTAGATGCCTGGTAGATACCAATTATCACCTAGTAGAAGTCATGAGGTGGAATGGCTTTTCCAGATACCTGATTTTAAAATGCCTGGCATCAATGCCCTGAATCCCTTGTTCAGTAAATAGTATCAAATTTTTTTTCCAAAATGGTAAAGTATCACTAAAATTGGGGAATATTATTACAATAACTTTTAATTTAAGCTCTGAATATCTTAGACAATGCAATAGAAAGGGAAATTTTGAGTAGCTTATGAATGGGGAATGAGGGAACATAAGTACCATTTTTTCAGATGATGCTGTCATCTTCATATGACTGATAACCATTGCCTCTTCAGTATCTCCTTCTCTTGGGTCAGCTCATAGACGTTATTTGAGAATCTATTCCCTCACACTTTTGACCCATGTGATCTAGGTGGCCCTCCTTCCTTAGCAGTAAGAGTCATACGTGTGACCCCAGTCTAACCAATCAAAACCCTCCATACCTTTGGATTATCTGGTGAAAGCCATGTAATCAGCTCCATTATTAGCCTGAGAAGAAATCTAATCTATCCAAAGACAAATGTGAGATATAAAGAAAGCTGATGTAAATACTTCTGATGTTAGTATTTACATTGGATTTTCTATCTTGAGTGCAAACATGTTTTTGTTTTGCTTAGGAAGAGTTGTCCTTGTAAACTCAAAATTAAAACACTCCTAGCTGATACATTTATCTAAAAAATGAAAAATAAAAAAGTAATTACAAATAATATGAAAGGTGCCCTAATGTGGCTAGATAGAAAACAAGTCATTTTTCACTAGTAATATCAATGAGGGCCATACATTTCTTAATAAATACTACAGATTTGTCCAGAAGCCATCAACCACCAAATACCATAAACTCCAGCATCAATGGGAAGGTAAAGTCAAAATCATGACAATGCCAGTACTCTCCCAGGATTTCATCCAACTAGTACATTAGGTGAAATATAATCACATCCAGATTTTTTGGGGGGGGGAGATTATTTGATTTGGCATATTGATTATAAAGTGAAATATGTTGCTAAGATGAGGTGATAAATTAGTTCATTAAATGTGTTGCTGACTTGCTGTATTTTCAGGTTCCAATATGTAAGCTGAGAAGCATCTTTAAAGACATCCATAGTGGGCAATCTTGATTGTCAATCTGACGGGGTCCAGAACCACCACAGGCTTCTGGGCATGTCTAACGGAGTGTCTAGATTAAGTTAATTAAAGTGGGAAGAGCATCTAAATATGGGCAGCACTTCTTCATGGGCTGGGGTCCTAGGCTGAATAAGTGGAGAAAGTGAGCTGAACACTAACATTCATCACTCTCAGCTTCCTGCTGTGGACACAAAGTGAGCAGCTGCCTTACACTCCTGCCACCACGACTTCTCTGCCGTGACAGACTGTAGTCTCAAACTTGAGACCAAATAAATGCTTTTGTCTTGTGTCGCTTTGGCCAAGGCAACATGGGAAGTAATGAATGCAGCACCTTGTAAACAATGAAAGAAGAACTCACTCAAAAGAAAAAGGAGAGAGAGGGAAGAATGAACATGCCATAGAAATGCCAGTAGCCAATATACAAATAAAAACGTGCCCAGTCTGCCCTGCAGACCTGTTATGCAAATCAAGACAGCAGAGAGGCTGGGGTATAGCTCATGGTAGAGCACTTACTGAGCGTGTGCAGTGTCCTGGGCTTGAACCCAGCACTGAAAATCAGCAATACACACAACAATGACCACACACACACACACACACACACACACACACACACACACACACACTCATGCATGCACGCACGAGCTTGCTTTGGTCAGCGGGGAGACAGGAAGCTGCTCTGAACTGTCTTGTTTGGGGTGACAAAGGCCAGGGATAGTGGTGGCTGATGATAGCAAAGAAAAGTTGAATTTGAAAAGGTGTTTTAGTTCTTTTCTTGCCTTTCCTCCACACTGCACAGGGACCGGCATTTTGTGACTCTTATTGAAGGTTTCTTTTGAGACAATGGCTGAGGACTTTGGGCAACTGTTTGTAGGGACAGTGGTTGGCTCTCTGGAAGGTGTAATTGGGGGAAAAGCTGGAGACTTGCTCAGCTGTACATTGTGTGTGATCCTGCTTCAGCCATTGGCTCCTGGCTTCTATACAGTGAGGCTGTTCACACACTGGCCTGCAGAGTAGCTTTATGGTATGATGTCTGAGACACTGCCCCACACACTGCAATATGGCTTCCTCTTCCTCATTACATATGCTTAGAGAGGTGCTGCGAGTCCCTCAGAATTTGTGACTAAAAGACTAAACTCCTGAGAGAGCATTGTCATCTCCAAGAGGACCCCATACTGGACTGCCAAGACTTTCTGAAGCAAACGTTTTTGAAAGATGAGTGTGAAAGTTAAGATATGCTAAATGCATTTGCAGATATGGGATACCATAATATTTGCTATGACACAACAAGAATAACACAAATTTTAAAAGCACCATATAGAATTAGTGGCAAAGGAAATATAACAATTGAAATAATAAATGTGATAGACAAATAACAAGATGAATACAGCCGAAGAACAATAAATTAGAAAACTGGAAAATTGGAAGAAGGAAACAGTTCAGAAAGTAGCAGGAAAGGATGAGGGAACATTTAGAAGAAAGGTTTAGGAACACAGAGAAGGAAATGGAGTGGTAAAATGTAGATAACAAGAATCCCAGAAAACGATGAAGATGTAAGAATAGAGGAGGCGAGAAACAAACTCTTTGAACTTAGAGAGACGCTTCTTAGGATTGAGAAAATAATCTTAGATTACAAGCCTTGATGAAAGGCAACTAGAACAGAGGAGGAAAATCGTAGTAACATTTAAGACTAGCAAAGGACTCATTTGTGGGAGAAAATCCTTGCTCTACTACATTTCAGGCATAGGAAAAAAATTTTAAGTGTAAAATTTTTAAAAATTAATGGAATCCTTATATTTTTATTGTGGCAAAATACACAGGACGTAAAACTGACCACCAGAATCAGTGTTTAATGTATACCTCAGGGAGGTCAAGCAGATGTGTGCTGTCAATGTATACCTCAGGGAGGTCAGGCAGATGTGTGCCGTCAGGCAGCCCTTACCACAGCCATCCCGGACATTTTCATTTTCATGAGTGGAAACTTTTTACTCACAAAACAACAATTCTTCATCTCCCATTCCCAACCCCTGGGAGCTACTGGTCTATTTTCCACTTCTGAACTTTGCTTTTTAGACCTTAAAACTCAGGAGAGCATCTTTAGTTCCCTGTGAGGCAAGAGCAAATGATGCCCAGAGTCTAAGAGTTGTTGATGGCCTCCTGAACAACAGCCAGAACCAGAAGACGATGGAAAACTTTGACTTAAGACTTTTATTTTGAACCAAGTTGTCATTTGAGTGACAACACACACACACACACACACACACACACACACACACACACAGAGTAATATATAGGCTCAGATAACCATCCCCAAAGGATGACTACTGAGGACCAGCAAGATGACTCAGTGGGTAAAGGGGCTTTAGCCATACCTGTCGACCTGAGTTCGCTCCCTGAGACCCACATAGTAGAAGAAGCCAACTGACTCTCACACCTTGTCCTCTGATCTCCATATATACACTGTGCAATGGGTGTGTGCACACATATAATAAATAAATATAACCATCTATTTGAAAGACACATATTGAAAATACCTTTAGAAATGTTTAAGAAGGAAACTAAATTCAAGAGATACTGCTAGTAGAATAGATGAGAAAGAGACCAGAGCTCTCGATACATTTCTTCATTATCTATTTACTTAGACATTTTCAGACAGGGTCCTTAGTCCAGGCTGACCTTGACTTTGCTCAGCATAACCTTAACTCATGATTCTACTGCCTCTACCTGCCAAAGGCTGGTTTTACAGGTGCACGTCACTATGCCCTGTTTCTTTGCTTGTTTTCTGTTTTATTTTTATTCTGTGTGTGTGTGTATGTGTGTGTGTGTGTGTGTGTGTGTGCTTGCGTGCATATGTGTGTGTGTGTATAAGCATATGTGTGAGTGAGCATATATGTGTGTGTATGCGTGTATGAGTGTGTATAGGTGTATGTGTGCGAGTGCATAAATGTGTTTGAGTATATGTGGTGTATGTGTGCGTATATGTGTGTGAATACATATGTGAGTATATGAATGTGTGTGAGTGTTTATGCATGAGTGTATATGCATGCATATATATGAGTGTGTGAGTGTGTATGAGTGTGTATGTGAGTATATGTGTGTGTGTATGTGTGTGTGTGTGTGTGTGTGTGTGTGTGTGTGTGTGAAAGTATGTTTGTGTGCAGGGAGAGTATGTGTGTTCCTGCCTGTGTGTGTGCATGTGGAGGCCAGAGGTTGGTATGGAAAGCCCTCCCTGCTACTTTTGTCTGTCTAAAGATTTATTTATTTCATGTGTATGAGTGTATGCCTTCATGTAATTGTACCACATATGCACAGTACCCTCAGAGGTCAGAAGAGGGTGTCAGATTCCCTACCTAGAACGGCAGTTACAGACAGCTGTGAGCCATGTGGCTGCTAGGAACCAGGGTCCTCTTCAAGAGCAGCCAGGGTTCCTAACCACTGGATCATCTCTCCAGCCCCTCCTCCAGCTCTCTTGACCTTGGTTTTTGAGACAGAATTTCCCACAGAACCTGGCTGGAGCTTCCGTGATTGTGCTAGGCAAGCTGTTGAGCAAGTCCCTAGGGTCATTCCTGCCTCCCCAGCGATGGGATTACAGGCATGCAGTACCACCCCTGGCTTTTTCAGGTAGTTGTGGGGATCTAAGTCAGGTCCTCAGGCTTGTGTAGCAAGCACTTTACCCATGGAGCCAGCCCCCCTTTGTGTTTGTTTAACTGACAGAGTCGGGGAAATGCAAAAAGTAAAGTATTCCCTACAGCGTGGATGGAGCTGGAAATAGACTTTTGAAGGGGAAAAACTATTAACTCTAATCCTCCAAGATCAAAAGTTAAAATCTAAAAAGTTAAAAGCATGTAAGCATATGATTTAAAAAATATTTTTAAATTTTAATTTAAACTTTACTTAAATATCTAGATTTATTTTTAAAATAACATTTTTAAAGCCAAGGAATGATCAAGTCAATGATTCCACAGAGTGGTCACTTAGAGAGATGAGATTGAGGAGAAATCTAGGTGGTTGTGGTGATATGACATGTTTCTGTGAGTGTTGTGGGATATTTGTACACTGTGTAAAGGTGTATTTATGTGATTGGTGTAATAAAGAGCTGAATGGCCAATAGCTAGGCAGGAGGTATAGGCAAGACTTCTGGGCAGGGAGAGGAAGAGGAGGAAAATCTAGGCGCTTGAGGGAGAAGCCAGGAGACACAGAGAGGAAACAGGAGGTGCAAGATGGAAGAGAGGTAACGTCATGTGATAGAACATAGATTAATATAAATGGGTTAATTTAAGTTATAAGAGCTAGTTAGGAATAAGTCTAAGCTATCGGCTGAGCTTTCATAATTAGTAAGTCTCCCTGTCATTATTTGCAGGCTGAGTGTCCCAAGGGTGTCCAACAAGAAAGCTTGCTACTTACGAGAGGCACGGTGGCCTGTGGTATCTATTTTCTTCAAAAATAAACCAACACATTTGCTGGGGATGCTGTGAATGTGTTGCTCTGATTGATTGATAAATAAAACACTTGTTGGCCAGTAGCCAGTCAGGAAGTATAGTGTAGGCGGGATAAGGAGAGAGGAGAATTCTGGGAGGTAGAAGGCTGAATCAGGAGACGCTGCCAGCCACCACCTCCATGAGAAGTAAGATATAAGATACCAGGAAGCCACGAGCCACGTGGCAACTTATAGATTAATAGAAATGGGTTAATTCAAGATATAAGAACTAGATAGCAAGAAGCCTGGGCCATTAGGCCAAACTGTTTAAATAATATAAGTGTCTGTGTGTTTATTTAGATCTGAGTGGCTGCGGGTCTGAGTGGGACTGGAGATAACTCCAGCTATACACATTCCCAGGCCTCAAAGGAGAGCTGCCCGTGAACTTGGTAATGCACCAAGAAGCAGGCCGTGTTACTGTGAGTTTCCATACCTAGAGACATGAGGAAAATGTTCAGGCAATGAAAACAGTCCCGTTCATCTGTCTTACTCTTCTATGTTTCCTCTTCTTCTCCTCTTGCACGTGTGTGATATGTACAGGTTCTTGTGGGCGGTTGTACATGGATGTATGGGTATGAAAGCCAGTGGCCTGCCTCAGATTTGTCTTCCTCAATTGCCCTTCACTTTGTTTGTTTGCTTATTGAGTCTGGGGCTCTTACTGACCCTGGAGTTCACCTGAGTTGGCTAGGTTGGGTGACCATGCCCTGGTTCTGGGGTTACAGGTGCGTGCCAGTCTGCCTGCCTTCATCTGTTTATCTTTGTATGGAGGCTGGGGAGCTGAAAGCTTGCACACCAGGTGCTTCACTGCTGAGCCTGTCTTCCCAGTCCCTCGT
>CABHPP010117432.1:9855-45642 GCA_902168425.1 Peromyscus attwateri | reverse complement strand
CTTGATTTCTCTTCACTAACGTGAGACCCCTGAATTTGTACTTGTACTTATTCTTAGGAACTGTCTTAGTCTGTTACTCTTACTTGAGAAAGAACATCAAATGAGGGATTCTTGCCTTATTTCTTTCCAGATATCCAGGTAATCTCTTCTAGGCATGGTGCATAATGAAAATAGTTGTTTTAAAATTCCAGCTATTGATCATCAAACAATCAAACATTTTTTATCCTCTTTCCATATTTTTGCTTTGAAAAAGAAGCCCCCATGCAAAAAAAAAAAAATGGATAGCTTGTTAATTGTTTTAGCTTGAACTTTTTGTTATATATTAGTTAGACTATCCTCAAATGCTTATATCTTATTTATTTCTCAGACCTCAAGCATCTCTATGGTTTATGATATGTAAAGATCTATGCACCTAGAAATATCCCAAGTAAATTGACAAGTAAATGTCAGGCAACGGGTGGCAGAGGAGTCACTGTGTGGAGGATCCAAGAGTCCATTAGGTGAGGCTGTAGAAGTGAACTCATGGTAGCCTTGCTTCAACAAGATTTAAAAGATGACATGACATGGAAAATGCAGAGAGAGTATGCAACTGGATAGATAGATTGTTGCTAGGAAAGTAGTTTTTTTTTTGACAAATATGTACATAGATGGGTTACTAGACATATGGATAATTGCCTGGCTGTGATGCTAGATTCAACCTCCTTAAAACATTTTTCAAAACAGTAAAAATGCAGGAAAGAAACAGCAGACAGGAAACTTCCCCCTGAGACACTGAGCGGTAGGCAACGGTGAGAGACAGGATCACAAGGCATCAGTATGAGCACGGAGCTGTAATGTTTTTGAAAACTCTGTTTCCTTCACAAGTTGCTTCTCTGTATATTAAAAATTGAAATTCAATGAAAGTGTCTGAAAACAAAAGTGTTACCACTGATTAGAAATAGCATAAGAAGCCGCTGAAATGCTCTCCACTCAGCTGGAAGTCTTCGGGAATAAGAAAACCATTCAGGGAGGAAACAAAACACGGAGAAAGAAAGTCAGATTAGTGTGACTCCAGAAATGAGTTCCAAGGTTACTGAAGCACAGTGTATTAGCTTCATGACGAAGCCATTAGCTCTCCATGGACAGGCACTATTTCGGTGGAGCTTCACAGCACCGAGATGTGAGGGTTCTGGAATACAGTATGGAATAAAATGCCTCCTCCCCAGTTATTAACCTCATTCATACCAGTGGATTCCTGTTTTACCACATCCATTGCTTTGACATGGTTGAGTGGCTGGGTAGTTCATTCAGTGGGGTGCACACTGTAACGACAGAAAGGGAACCCCAAGGCAGAGGCTACTATTTCTTTTCCTATGACTGGCTGAACCTCCCATAAAAGTGACTGCCTAAGGAACTACTATGAGGAAGCATTTCCTAAAAACATTTTCAGAATCCTTTATTCTGAGTGCTTTTCATTAACTATGTGTTTATGATGTGTTTAAATTCATTGTCAAAAGAAGTCAATCTCTTTCTCTCTGCAACAGGGTGAACAAAAGTTTCTTGCTTGTAAAGTCAACATGAATCTTTCTGTCAGTCTCTTTAAGGGGGACTAGTACTTCACAAAAATTTGGGGTAATAATCCACAATGGTGATTGTTAAGAGGGCTTGAACTTGTATCTCAATCAGGTGCGCTTGGTGTACTTAGTTCCTAGTACTAGCATAAAAAGGAGAGCAATGGGTCTTGCTCCTGGCAAAACTGTCATCGCAATGGTATGGTGAGAGAATATTGGAGGTTCTATGGGGCTTGTTGGTTTTAAACCTAGATGCAAGGACAAGGGGAGAGACACTATTTTGGGCAAACAAAAGGAGACTGATAATCAAGACACCCAAGGTGCTCTGGCTCTCCAGGTAGTGTGCTTTTGGGGTTGCTCCATTCACATTTATGCAGCTCATGTGAGTTGGAGACAGAGTAGACAGCACAGGTGTCTTTACCCTTTACTTATACTTTCCCACCAATTCCAGGGAAATATGAATGGGAGTTTTCTAGGAATATGGCATATTCAATCAGAAGAACTTGAGTGAAACTGTTAATCACTGA
Source organism: Peromyscus attwateri (assembly GCA_902168425.1). Taxonomy (NCBI): domain Eukaryota; kingdom Metazoa; phylum Chordata; class Mammalia; order Rodentia; family Cricetidae; genus Peromyscus; species Peromyscus attwateri. The sequence continues at coordinate 43,565 of CABHPP010117432.1, read as the reverse complement.
AGAAGGCAACTTTAAAGGAGGAGAGGTTGAGGGTCCTTAGATTGCGTAGTCAGGGATAAAAACTGCCAGGCTTTCCAGTAAAGCATAAGTGAGCTTTGCAAGACATTAGTCAAAGGAGATGTCTAATGCCAATGCAAGTCACAATTGCTAATGAAGACACAAGCTTCGAGATGCCACCATTAGCATGAATATTGATACTGGTTTTGTTGAACTGTGAAAAGACAACAGCTGAGAAAGTGATAGATTTGACAAACAGAACAAGATATGTCATTTTGTTATTTCTATAGTAATTTGAACTGTGTTATATTAGGCAAAGGAAGCTCCAATGGACAAAGAAACAAAAAGATATTTAACATACATAAACTGTTTTGTGCTATTTTTCTACAGTTGTCTATCTGAATTAATAATATTGAAATAGTCTTAAATCTTGCTCTTTAAAGAAGTTTTGAACTGTCATACTTCTTTTTGAAGAGTATTTCTAAACACTCTAATTGAACCAAAGACCTCTTATATAAAGGGTATGTGTTCTAACCCTGAAGTATCCCCAACACATTTACCTGTGCTTAAAATTCAAAGCACTAGACACATAATAATTTTAATTAGCTATTTTCCTATAAAAATAAATATATTAAACAGTGAAACAATAAAAGAAACAAATAACTATTCCAGAACGACAAGTATGAATCTCACTTGTACAGTACTTTTATTAACTGTACAAAGCCATATAGTCATACTTCAGGAGCACAAAAATGTAAAAATAAGAACTTAGGGCACACAAAAAGCTGGATTAGAATGTGAATTAACACATTCAATGTGGATCATAAACATTGCAAAAATTTGAAATTAACTGCTGTCTGATATAGCATTTCCCCTCTGTTCCATACATAGCCACCATGTCTTTCACTGATCCTGGATTCCACCAGCTCAGGTAGATTTGCTTGGCCAATGAATTCAGGGATCTGTATATCTCCATTTACCAAGCACTGTAGTTACTCATAAGCACCACTGCATTTAGATTTTTATCTATATTTGGGATATTGTTCAATGATAAAAATGAAAAATCTTATTTGTGGCAACTTATGTGAAGAGAGAGTCGCTTATGTTAACTTAATTAAACTGGGCACACATCAACTAATACATATAACTTTACTGCTTCAATCTGAAAGTATTTAAAAATAGAATGAATAATAGGGATTACCAGAGGTTTAGGAGAATGGAAAGGTAGGAGGAGATATCTACTTACTCAAAAGGGAACACATATCAAATATTCTGTTCTTTCCATAACCTCTGGAAACCCAAGAAATACCCTGCCTGGCTGTGTCTGCGATCTCAACTTGATACTAACCTCATTGCATTTACATTTTCCAACAAAGACCATTTTCTCCTATCTTTAAAAAAATGTTTTCTGATTACTCTTAATATTTATTTCATATACATATCTCTGTGCTTTTCTTCTATGTGTTGTGGATACACTCAAGACTTTCTATGTATGTGTATGGAGTTATGTATATGTTTTCATTTGTGAATAGATATGCATGCCAGAGTTGGACACTATGCCTTCCATATTCCCTCTCAATTTTATCATTTATTTTATTTCATTATTATTTTTAGAAAAGATCTCTCACTGATTATGGATTTTACCAGCTCAGGTAGATTGGCTGGCTAATGAGCTCCAGGGCCCTGCATTTACCCCATCCATCTATCACTGGAGTTACACATGAGTACCACTGCATCCATATTTTCTTTTATTAAAAACAACACTTTTCAAACAATATATTCTGCTCACAGTTCCTCTCCCCTACCTCATCCCAGATCTTCTTCCAGCTACCCATCTAACTATATGCCCTTTTACTGTCTATCTAGTTAGGAAATAAAGAATTTTTCACCCACATATTTATGTGGATACTTGGTATCAGAACTCAGGCAGGTCTTCATGTGCCTGTGATTGACATTTTACCAGCTGAACCATCTCCTTATACATGGTACAGTTGATTTACAGTGAACTCCTTTTTGTTTCTCATATCTTAATCACTTCTGAAGAGCTCTCTAACAGACCCAAACCCTGCGAACATGGTGGTGTCAAGTCTTGTCCTTCCCCCTTCCTTGCTAAACCTTTAGATTTTATTCCTGAAGCTATCCCCCAAGGTTTATTCCTTTATTTGGCCACTTCCTTATGCCTGACTAAAACTCCAAAGTCTAGCTATCAAAACACCAAGATTCAGCAGTCAAAATTCATTATTTGGCTACACTGGCTAACACATACAAATAGGACTTATCAACCTACATTAGCACAGACTTCCCCTTTTCTCCAGAAAAATCACTCCTTCAGAGAACTTGCTGTGCTCTCTGTCTGATCCAGAGGCAGCCCTGCCTCACTTGTCCCATCTGGGGTAATAAATCTCATTTGTACTGAGACTCCAAAACCCCTAAAACTTCTATAACTCCCTTCTTAGTTATATAAATTGCATATTTTATGATATATTTTATTTAACTATTTTATAATCATAAACATGAAACAATGTATACTCCTGTAAATCTACCACATTCCTTGATGTGCAATACACATTAGATAGTAGATCTATTTGTTGAGTATTTAGATTGATGGATTTGTTTAGTTTTGTAAGTGATTTGATGTTTAATTATACTTTTCTGTTTAATATACTCATATTTTATAGCTAATATTAGTAAAGAAGTAGCCCAAATAATGAGATTGAGGACAGGCAATACACATTGTTTTAGAAATATTATGATTTGTCCATATATGTTGGTTCCATGGCATCCTGCATAAAGAACTCTAGTATGGCTGCAGTTGGATGTATATAACTGAGTGTAGCTGATGTATTCCTGTGTCCACCCAGTTCCTGCAGCTGCTCAGACCCAAGTAAACACACAGAGACTTATCTTACTTACAAACTATATGGCCGTGGCAGGCTTCTTTCTATCTAGTTCTTATATCTTAAATTAACCCATTTCTATTAATCTATAAATTGCCACATGGCTTGTGTGTGGTTGCCACACACAACCAGTACTTTACACCTTGCTTCTCATGGCTGGCAGTGTCTCCTGACTCAGCCTTCCACTCCCCAGAATTGTCCTCTCTCCTTATCCCACCTATACTCTACTTCCTGCTTGACTACTGGCCAATCAGTGTTTTATTTATCCATCAGTCATAGTAACACATTTTCACAGCATACAGAAAGACATCCCCAGCAACTGAGGATTCAACATGAAGAGTTGTCATATATTGTTAAACAATGGTGTGCTTATTTCTCACATAAGAAAGAGAATACAAATACTTGTGATAATACCCAGCAATGATGTAAAACAGAAAAGAAGCTATTTATGGCTTTTGTTGAGGAGGCAGAAAAGTAGAAAGAATATCACTTCCACTCTCATAAAAAAAGTTATAAAATCCTAATAATTGTCCAAAACTGTATAAAGCTGATATTATAGATAATCCTAGAATCTAAAATACAAGAGTATCACCACAACTAAAGAAAGATTTCCTTTTTATTTTATAACAGATTTGAGAGTATTTTATTATTACTGAAAACTGATTCTTGTCTCTAAAAATACACCCCTACTACAACTTCCCCTCCCTCCATTCCTCCTCTACTTTCCTTTTACAGCAGATCCACCCTTCCTCCTTTTTCCTTTAGAATAGGGCAGGCATATAAGAGGCAACAATCAAACATGACAAAACGAAATACAATAAGACAAGGTAAAAACTCTCATATCAAGGCTGGACATTGCAACCCAATAGGAGGAAAAGAGCCCTAAGATCAGGCAAAAGAGTCAGAGACACACCTACTCCTACTGTTAGGAGTCCCACAATAACACCAAGCTAACAGCTATAACATATGTGCAGAGGACCTTATGGAGATCCATGCAGGCCTCGTGCTTGATACTTCAGTCTCTACAACCCCATATCAGCCCTGCTTAGTTGATTCAATGGATCATGTTTTTCTGATGTCCTCCATATCCTCTGACCCTATAGTCTTTCATCCCCCACGTCCAGATTTCCCAGCAGGAGGGATCTGATGGAGACATTCAATTTAGACTCTCTCTGCATAATGTCTGGCTGTGGGTCTTTACACTCCCATCTGCTGCCTGAGGAAGCCTCTCATTTGGTTTGTTTGTTTATTTGTTTATCTATCTATCTATCTTTCTATCTATTCATTTATTATTTACTTATTTATTGGCCAGTAGTGTTTGGTTTTACTACAGGTATCTAGGATATTCAGTCTCCAGTTCCTGTCTAGGAAGTGTAGGGCATGGGCTACCTCTCATAGAGTAGGCCACAAGTTAAGCCAACATTGGTTGGCTACTCCCCCAAGTGTTTTGCCACCTTTGTCCCAGAACATCTTGCAGACAGGACCGATTTTAGATCCAGGGTTTTGGGACTGTGTTGGTGTTCAAGTTTCTCTTTACATAGCTTGCAGTGGACCTTCCCTTGCCAAAGAATCTGGAGCATAGGGGTGAAGGCTCCATGTAGGCACCAGCTCATCCTCTCTTAGTTCCATGAGCTGTGTGGATATTGTCCTTAGCAATTCGTCCCCCACCATCAGTTTTTAGAGACTGACAATCTATCCTATCATCAGCTTAGGTTGTTTAGAGATCTCCACAAGAGCTCCTGGGCCAACAAATCAACTGAATGCAACCCAGTCCCACCACTGGAAATCTCCCCTGACTACAAAAGATGTGGGTTCAGACCGTGTATCCTCCATTACTAGGAGTCCTCACTAGGGTCACCCACATAAATTTCAAGAAGTTTCTACTACAGTAAGTTTCCACACTACCTCCAAATGTCCTCCAACTCCAACTATCTCTCTTCACACTCTTTGCATCCATCCCTCCCTCCACCTAACCTGATCTCTCCTGCTCCCATCCCCAGACACCCCTAGTCCACCTGCAAGTTCTATTCTAGTTGCGCTTGTCAGGGAGAACCATGTGCCATCCTCACCCAAGCCCTCTTCTTCTTCTAACCTCTTTGAGTCTGTGGGTTGTAGCTTAATTAGTATTTACTTAATAGCTAATATCTATTCATAAGTGAATACAAACCATATTTGTCTTTCTGGGTCTGGGTTACCTCACTCAGGATGATATTTTTTCTAGTTGTATCCATTTGCTTGCAAATTTCATGAAGTCATTTTCTAAACAATGAATAATAAATACTCCATTGTGTAAATGTACCACGTTTTCTTTATCTGTTCTTTGGTTGAGGAGCATCTAAGTTGTTTGCAGTTTCTGACAAAGTTTATTATGAATAAAGCCACAATGAGCATAGTTGAGCAAATGTGCTTGTGGGAAGATGGAGCATCCTGTAGGATTTTGCCCAAGAGTGGTATAGCTGGGTATTGAGGTAGATTGATTCCCAATTTTCTGAGGAACTGAACAACAGCAGAAGAATATCTGAGGAAGACAGGCAACATAGGAAATAAACATTTAATTAGAACTTTAAGGGTCAAATGAGGGTTATATATAAAGATAGATACTTAAAACATATTTTAGATCCAAAAAATGTATGCAAAGCTCTCAATACTTAAAAAAAAATCAGTTTAAAACTAGATGAAAGAAGTCAACAGACATTTCACTAGGAAGAATACTTAACAACTAACTGGTTTGTGAAACAACATTCAACATCACCAATCATAAGTAAATTTAAATGAAAACTACGATTGGGTCTAAAAATTAAATATTTGCATTTGACCATAACTTGTAGTCTCTTTCTTGTGTTTCAGATTAGGTCCTCAGAGAGCCATAACAGGAAGTCATCATGTTAGTGAAGGGAGTATATTTCAGGATTGGACAGAGAAAGGAAATGAGATCTAAAAATTCATACTATTAGGAGAATAACCAGGAGACTATGCATGGTCAAGACAAAACTGAAGTGTGTCATTAAGTTCCAGCAACGGGGAAGGGAAGTTCTCAAGAAAACGGTGACACTTGGACAAGAGCTAACTAAAGCAAGCGAGTCAGCAAAGCATGCAGTGTCCTAAAAGAGGAATTCCTTGTAAATGATAAAGACAGAACATGGGTACACAGGGAGCTGAGAGCCTCCATTATAGGAAATGAAGCCTCAGAGAAAAATCATGAAATGGATGGCATTTACAGGCCATGATGAAATTCTGCACCAACATCAACTTGGGTTACTACAGTCTGCATGTACATTTTTCTTATCCAGACATGCAGAGTTTAAGTCAGAGTTGAACTCATAAGTTCTCTATGGCAAAAAGTCTAACAAATTAAGAACATGTAATAAATAACACATAAAGTATCAAAATGTTAAAATTATAATGATTAAATATTTGTACTATTTATTTAAAATACCTTTAATATTTAAAATCTTCATACACACTATAATGTTCAATAAACTCCCCAATGCAATATAAAAATTGATGTGTAAAACATATGCTAACATAAACTCTCACATGGTCTGCATATGAGGACTAGAAGAAGCAGCGCTTGGAAAGAAAAGCCATGTTATAAATAAAAGTACAGACTTTCACCTTCAACAGGATTCTTCACTTGATATGTGATTATAATTTTTCAAAGAAATAACTTTTTCCTTGAAATAATATACTTACCTGAAAAGTTAACAAGCCTAAGGGCAGAAAAGAAGAAAAATACAGTAATCAGAGCAGCATCAATATTTACCTTGTTTGTTTCCTTTGGCAATTAACTATACAACATATAAAGTGTTCACTGCAAGAAAGGCAAAACTCACCCTGAAAAGAAGTAAAGAGTGATCTTCAAGATAAAAGTGTTAAAATGATGGCTGCCCTTGTCTAGAAGAGGGGCCAGAGCTTACTGTAACAGGAACAAATGGCCTCACCAAGGCAGAAGATATACAACGGGTTTGACTGATTGCCCATGAGGTTTGCATACCTTCAAAAAGGACATTAATACATGTATCATGTCTTATGCAATATGGAAAACCATTGAAAAGTAAGATAAAATGAAACAAACATGCAAAAATTATTCAAAACATTTTGTCATTGGCTCTACATCAGTCAGTTCTTAAATCATGAAAACTTAATTAACTTTGGAATTTCCTTAGAAATAAGCAATTTAGATACATAACCAGTATATATACTGTTGGCCAGGGTCTGTGTGAACATCCATGGCCTGTGTTGCCATCAAAGGCCATAAGGATGCCCAGTGTCTGGGGCTGCCACCAGTGGCCGTATAGGTGTCCAAGAGCTGTGGCACCACAGTAGCCACACTAATCTTGGTGGCCTGTGATGCTACCTGGAGCCATGGTGTTGTCCAGGCCTGAACTACTGCCAAGGGCTATGTCTGGGTCTGTGGCCTTACAGCAACCAGAGTCTGAGTCAATGTCTGTGGGCTCCTGTTGCAACCAAGGCCTGTAAATTTGCCCAGGGTCTGATTGGCCACCTGAGACCATGTTGGGGGTCTATGGGCCATGCTGCATCTGGGAACATACAGATCTAAGCGGAATGTACTTCTGTATGGTGCCATGGTGCTGTAGGCCAAGGCTGCACCTGGGGGGCATGTCTGGTCTGCGGCCCCACTGCAACCAGGTTCTATGTTGATGTCCATGGCTCCTGTTGTCATGGGGGTCATGCATATTCTTTGGGTCTAGGGCCATGTTCAAGGACTATGCTATCTCTGAGGCCATGCTGATCTGGGTGGTTTGCACCACCACTTGGGGCCATGGTGACATCTAGACCCAGGCTGCTGCAGAGAACCATGTCTGGCTCCATGGTCCTACCACACCTGGGGTGCATTGCCACCAAAAGTACATGGAAGCCTGGCAACAGAGCCATAACATGTGGCCTTGTTTGTGTCTTGGGGCTGTGCCACCTCCACAGCCATCTTTATCTAAGTGGCCTGTGCTTCCTTCCAGAGCAAGGCTGTCATCTGGGCCCAAGATACTGCCCAGCCGAGGGCCATGTCTGGGTCCATGGTCCTGCTGCAGCTGGTGTCTGTGTTGATGTCTGTGGCCTCTGTCACCTCAGGAGGCCACAGAAACCGTGCATGGTGAAGTCAGAGGGCTATACTGAGCCAGCCCTGCCCTTCCTGGCACTGAGATGGCTGACTCTGCCCCCTCAGTGGATACTGCAGCAAGAGAGCTGGCCCTGACCCTTGTGAGAGAGCTGGCCCCCCACATTAAGGAGAAATGGCCCCAACCCTCAACACAGGTTGTGGTGGTGGGGTGGTGGTGGTTGAGCTGCTCACCCTGATGGCATGGCTATAGGGAAGCTGGCTCCACTCTTCATCTGAGTAGGCAGCCCCAGTGGCCTGGACTGACCAGCTTAACTACCACCCAGGGCAATACCTGGGCCTGGAGTTGGCCTACCCTAACATCTACCCCATCTAGGACCTGCTGAAGCTTGTGAAAGGAATGATAACCACAGGATACCCTTGACTCAGGGAGACCATGACTATCCGAGATGAGTTTTGGTGAGGATCTAGTGATAGTGTACCAGAAACCAGAGACCTTGAACCAGACCAATGGCTCATTGCAATGAACATTTTGCTCCTAAGCTTATTGGACAAAAGGGTGTATTGTGGGACATAGCTCAGCAGCTCCCAATGGTACCAAGACGAATGAAGAAGTGTTGGAAACACAGGAAAGATGGAGGAGCAAAGAGGTATTTTGTTGTTGTTTTGGTTTGGTTTGGTTTCTTTTTTGTTTTTGTTTTTCTTTGTTGTTTTGTTTGCTTGTTTTGGTTTGGTTTGGTTTGTTTTGTTTTTTTTTTTTTTTTTAATTTTCATTTGGGGACCCGCTGTGGGGGGAAGGGAGGATATGGAGAGACTGGGAGGTGAGTGGAATTGGGGTGCATGATGTGAAACTCCCAAAGATTAAATAAAGAAATTATGTTAAATATAATAAAAATTAAATAACATAAAACCCTAAAAATGGCTGTTGTTAAATGCTAAAAAGGTAATTGTATATGGTACATTTATAAGAGTTGAAATCAAGGGACTAGAGGTTTAATAAAAGTTCATCTTCCATACAGGATCTTGAAATGAAATGTAAATTGCAGTTACATAAAATTAACACAAGATCTTAATTATATAAGTATAAAAATTGCCAAAAATAACCAATAAGAATTTTAATACAGTATATCCTAAGCTGGAGGGGCAGGAAAAACTATGCTAATGGTCACTATAGACTTTTATTACCATATATATTTTCTACTTTTAATATTTTTACTCACTGCTTGTGTTTTAACACATTATGATTAAAATGTTATATTCAATAAAACAAGGAATATTGTTGTCTTGAAAACAACCTAATATAATATGAATATTTCAAATTAAAGCTTTAAAGCCAAAAATTAAAATTTACATTTGTAAGAATATGAAAAATAAAAACTTATAAAAGGAAAACTGTAATTGTTAAAGGCAAATTGATCATATCCAAATGAAAAATGAGTTAATTTTTATGTATTGATACAAAAATTTTCCATAGCTACATTTATGTAAATATTTCCAATAAATTATCAGCAAAACCTCTTTGTAACTTTTCATATTCATGTAATAATATTATGTTAAATTATTTACCATTAATGATGTGAAATTATTTTTTAAAATTCCCAAAATTGCAGTTGGATAGTTTAAGAATGAATTCATTAACTTTTTAAATTCTAACTTTTTAATCTGTGTATGATTTCTTGAAGTGGTAAGAATCATGTCCAGTAAGTTAACAGTTTAAATTAATGAGAAAATTAAATTCTGATAGTTATGTGTTGTTAATAGAATGGCTTGAATAAAAGGTGGCATTTATATCCAAATAAAAAATGTTGCTTATAATGTATTCTAATGTCTATTCAGTACCTTTCCTTTGTAGAAGGCAGACAATTGTCTAACCTAGCATAGATCAACCACAGTCCATCTGTCTACTTCACAATGTTGAATGATACATGGTGTCCATTTTTCAGAAAGGCAAATCACTTGGGAAAAACAGCTTTTTGTTTTTGTTTTTTTTTTACTTTCTATTGATTCTTTATGGATTTCACATCATGCATCCCAATCCCATTCATCTCACCATCTCTTCATATTTGTCTTCTGCCCTTGTAAACTCCACCCCCCCAAAAAAAAATAAAATAAAATAAAATTTAAAAGGAAAAAAATATCTCATCATGGAAACTGTAGTGTCACACAGTATACCTTTTAGTGCACACATCTTTACTTATAAGTGTTCACTACTATGAATCATTGGTCTGGTTTAAGACCTCTGGTATTAGCTACATGATCAATACTTGGCCCTCACTGGGACTCTCTTGGATATCCTGTTGTTGCCTTGTGTCATGGAGATCTGCAGATTTGGGTCTGCAAGACTGGACCCTTTATTTGCTTCAGCAGATCATAGATTGGGTGGATGTTGGGTAGGACAACTCATAACCCTAGTTCTAGGCCTGGGTAGCAGTTAGGTTGGCCAGCTTGCCAGCTTTCCCTCATCCTCATCACCAGGGCAAGCTCTTCAGCACTGCCCCAGCTAGCTCACCCAATGCAGTGGGGAGTAAGGGGCAAGGTCCTTTCTGCTCTCAGGCACTCACGTCCAACTCACATGCTCCTACAGTACCAGGACCAGTGCCACAGTGTTTACCAGGTGAGGGGCAGGGTGCACTATCCCTAGTGCTACAGCTGATAAGGGGCAGGACCAACTTTCCTGCTCTCATTCCTCTGAGCCCTCACCCCCTGCATGCGGCATCTTTCCCTTGCCCATACCCTCGACCATACCACCACACCACATGCAGACAAGGGTGGAGCAGGGTCAGCTCTCCTGCAGGCTCTGATATAGTAGGGTCATTTCTATACTACAGTCAATTTTATGGTATCATATTATCTATTTAAAAATATTTTCTCTACTTTGTTATTCATCTCCAAAGAATACCAAATAAATATAAACTCCACGTGAGTCACTTCTAGGAGTACCTGTTCTTGATCTTCATATATGTAATTTCATCGATTCCATCATATCACAATTCAGTTTTTAATTTGTAAGCATCTGTAAGTGTTGGATAGGGAAAACAGCTGCTAAATACATTTAATTATGTTGATAGTGTAAAAAAATGATAGAAGTATAAAAAAGGAAGAAGCCAACATGCATCGTGTTTATATCAAACAAATCCCAGAATAGTTCATTTGTTTACTGTAAATGTTTATCCAGAGCAGCAAAGATGTTCTAGGTGGACTGTAATTGGCATGTAAATAAAACTTGCTATGAAATTCACTGTCTTACATTGTGAAGAGATTGTTACACATAATCATTTCATGCTTTTTGACAGTTTCTACAGGGGCATCGAGTGCTTAGGAACAATGTTTAATTGAGAACCAAAGACCTGAAATATTTGATGCAGTCCCATGATCCATCTGGAAATTTGGTGAAGAAAATATGGGGTTTTAGTGATAGACTTTAAAGTATTTATTGTTCATAACTATCATCTCCTTTGAAGTTAGGAATTTTTATTCTCCACCTCCCTATTTCTGCATTTTTCACCTATTTTACGTGTCTTTTTATTTCTAGCCACATTGTTGGCTCTACCAATAGTACTGTGGCCCAATATTGCACTGCACCACACTGTAAGTTTCAAATGGCTACTCCCAAGACAGACACTTAAGGAATATTAAATTTTGGATTAATTAAAAAATATACAATAAGATAGACATGTGCTTATCAGAAAGCTGATTCCAGCTTTATTTTAAATTCTGAAAGTGAGATATTCTGGAATATTCTCTTTAATGTAGCATAAACTAAATATTACAGATATCTATGTGACTTGACCATTTTTTTATGTGACTTAAATGATTCTATCATTTCCAAAATAGTTTCACACACATATCATTTCCATTTACCAAATACTGATTACCATTAAAATCTGGAGAAAAGAAGAAGCAGAAAAGAAGGTAAGACAGAGAAATGAAAAAAGGGAGGTAAGATATGATAGGGAGGGAAGGAGGGAGGAAGGAAGGAGTTAGGCTACATTACTAAATTTCAAGAAAATTATAATATATACTAAAGTAAAATATCTGTTACTTAGCTCTATTAACTCATTGCATTTGTACTCAAACAAAAAATCACACACACACACACACACACACACACACACACACACACACACACATATTCATGTGCAGATAGTTACATTGATTGACAGAAGCAGCTGCTGAGTGAGACATCTTTGGTATCCCTGGGGATTACTGGTTATTAAAAACTGTAGCTGTTAAAAACCCTTTTATAAAATAGATATTATTAGGTAATTGCAGTTAACCTTCCCATATCCTGCTGTATACTTTAATTCATATCTAGATTATTCATAGTTCATAATAAAATGTTAATGCTATGTAAATAGATTTATATTATATTGTTTTAAGCAATAACTTAAAAGAAGAAGTCTCCACCTGCTCAATATGCATGCAATGCTTTCATATCATTATTTTTACAATAATTTTGAACTGACCACAGTCAGTTCATTTACTAGATTTGGAACCTGTGGCCATGACAAGCTGTGTTGTTAAATGTGCATATTCATATACATGTATGCATACATAAAATGAATATAGGTTAAGTAAATATATAGTTTTCTATTGAAACACCAAAAGGTCAACATGAGTGTACAGAAAAGCATAAGGAAAGAAAGAAATCAAGATTAGAAGTCAAGAAGCAAAACTCAAGAAAAAAGGAAAACAAATGTGTAGGAAGATGTGATATGGGCAGTCATATGTCAGAAGTTACCATACAATAAGAAAAATAGGAAGGTGGAAAGATCTTGGGGTGATCCAGTGAAAGATCTGACCTTAGCGTTATCACAATGATGAAGAATTGTGTGTTGTCAATATTTAAATGATGTTTTAAGAGTGGTAACAAATGCACTTACTATCTAAAGAAAACCAGAAAAGATTGATATATGCTACTGTATGTTGTAAAGATTAATTTGAATATCATCAATTCAAGTGGATTAAATAATGTTTGTATTGTTTGTAATGCATCATTCTCAGAAGAGTACATAAGGATTTTTACCAAGGAGACAGGTATGTTAGTGTACTATTGAGGAAATGTATGGGACATCATCCTTTTGGCTAGAAGCATGCATATGATTAAAAAAATGGATTAAAGATGAATCATTTCTTTTTCTCCTAGAACTGACATTCAGTTGTGCTGTCATTGAACCTAATACTATTAGAGTTCCTACCTCTGGGTTTCAAGACTTACAAAAGTAGCTTCCAGTTAGTCAGACTTTCTGTCTCAGAGTTAAAACTATGCTATGGGTACCCTGTTTTTAAATTTTGGTAACTTAGACTGACAGATCAATACTACTCACATTTTAGAACCTCGTCTTTCACAGAACATCTCAGAGAATACTTTTGCTTCTGTAACAACATGAGTCAAACCTTCATAAATTTTATCTAAAATATTTTATCACTATTTTGCTGTGTATCCATCTCTCTCTCTCTCTCTCTGTCTCTGTCTCTCTGTCTCTCTGTCTCTGTCTCTCTCTGTCTCTCTCTGTCTCTCTCTCTCTCTTTCTCTCTCTCTATATATATACATATAATACATCTCCTCTCTAATTTATCGTATATGTATCTGTATGTATCATGTATATATCTTCCTATTTTACTATATATATTAATCACTTATCACCTATCAACCATCTATATATTGATCTATAATATATATCCATTTTCTATCATTAATAATCTGTTTTTCTATCTATGATGTATCTATCTATCATCTATCTGTCTATCTATCTATCTATCTGTATATATATATATATATATATATATATATATATATCAAACTGTGTATTAATATGCCTAGCATATTGGTTCTGACTCCATGGAGAATCTTGGCAAACAGGAACTGCAAAAAATAAATAAATAAATAAATGGTGTTGATACAAAGAGAATGTTTTCTTTGTGTTTATTCACTTTTGACTGTTACGAAATATTAACAGATCTAAGCTTATGAACAAATAATGTTGAAAGAAAAAGCAGATGAAACAGATTTTAATTTATTGTATATTATCCTTAAAATGATAATAATAAATATAAAACCTGTTAATGCACACAGAAGGGAAAATATATAATTTGATGCTCTGGAAACAAACCCTTAATACTTTCGGCAACATGTGAGATTTATATTTGAAATTGGTTATAGTTTTTGCAACCACTTTGGGCTTTAAGGATTTTAAAATATAGTGTGAACAGAATTAATGAGACCCAGTTGTCCAAAATACCCAAGCACGATGATATTCTTTTATGTGAGGTATGAAAATTCAAAACATCCTGTACTTTACTAAGATTCTAACTGGCAAGGAATTACCATGAGACACCTTTACGAGTTGTTTGAAAATTCCTTTGCAAAGGTCAGTCCCCCACAGGATTGATATTAGTAATTGGTTCCAAAATAATCTACCTCTCCACAATGTGCTCGTCTCTCTCTGATCAGAGCTTAGAGGCCAAAGGGAAACAAAACCAAACAAAGGTTGTCAGTTATCTTTGTTTCTAAAGCAGACATAGCTAAAATCAGTTTCAAGGACAAATTAATCCATATTCTTCAACTTTGTTTTCCAAAAATCCATGGTAGGCTGAGTTCTTACCTTGGGAAAATTATAGATTTCTTTTTAAGCTAAAATTGTCATTTTTAGAGCTTATTATTTGCTTCCCTCTGGCAGCTGCCATATTGCTGTGAACATTGCTATATCTGTCATCATTCCTGACACGCTCTGTTGGAGGCCCGTCAGGAAATTTGGTCTCAGACTCTACCCTAATGCAGATTCAACAATCAGAAGAATTCTGCACTTCAATAAAACATTAGAAAACACCCTTGGCAGCATGAAGACTGAGTACAAGGCTGTGTGGCTGTGAGTTCTTTGTGGCATGCTGCAGGGAGCAAGACAAGTTATCTCAGGGATTCGGTAGTTCCAGACTTGGTCAAAAACTGTGTAAGGATTTATGAACATGCTTACTTAGTCATGGCCAAACTTGTAAATGTATTTAAAATCAGTCAGGTAAAATTGGAAGAAAGAGTTCAACTCTTAGTATTGCTCCTTTTTCAAAATTATTTTTAAATTGAAAATCATTTTTATACAATGTATTCTGATCACATTTTCCCTTCTCCAACTTATTCTAGATATTCTCCACCTCTCATCCATCCAACACTAAACCTTCTTACAAACAGAAACAAAAAGATTAAAACAAAAACACAAAGAAAAGGAGATACAAACACTTTAAAATACAAAATTAGAAACCATAATGTACTATCAAAAGATCAGTAATGAAAAAAAAAAGTTCAAATAAAGCAAACTAAGACAAAAAAACAAAAACAAAAACAAAAACAACAAACAACTCCAGCAATACCATTAGGCTTTGTTGGACATCTAGGTGAAAACAGATGGATTTTGGCCACTCTTGTTTAGTATGTCACGGAAGTTTAATTGTTGAGCAGACATTGCCAAAGTTTAGAGCAAACAGCTGTGATCATCCAGTAGAGTTTGTATTGCCTTCAGTGATGAGCCTTTTGTTAGTGGTGGGCTCTCAGAAGTCTAAGCAGCAACAGTGTTTGTTTGTCTGTTTGTCTGTTTTTCATGTTGTGCCTGCTATAAGATGGATGATCCAGAGCAGTAATCTTGCATTTCACTGCAATTTCCTGCAAGAGACATACCTTGCCTTGCCTTCTTGTTTGTTTTGTAATTTTTTTCAAAAATGATTTACTAACAGGAAAAGTGAACTATAAAAATAAGAATTAGCATGAAAGAGATGAAAGAATAAATGCCACTCTCTGAAATTTCAGTTCATTTATAATTCTTTTTTCATAAACCAGCTCTTTTTCCATCTTCAGAACATGAAGCTTAGAAAACTTCAGCTTTATGACCTGAAGATCTTTCGGGCTGTGATTGTGTTACTCAGCCTCTCTAGATGTAACCCCCACCTCCATTGTACTATCTTGTCCTGAACAGCATCTGCAGCTCTATTCCCTAATGCCTTAGGGTTAACACATGGAAATGGAGAAAGCTCTGCATAACTGACTTTAAACACAGACTGTTCCCTCTCAAGTCTCTGCCTCATTCATTCCAGACAAACTTGTGGAAATGGCTGAGATAGACCAAATAAATCATGAATGCTGGATCAGAATTTATCAAACAGCATCTATGCACTTTGGATACTTCTGTTAGGAATCTTGATGACAGGTGTAGATTAAAATAAGGATACATGTATTATATTGAACACTGCATAGTGATGTAGTTAAAAACAAATTAAGGCAAGGTAATACTGTCATTACCAGTGACGTTTTTTAAATTTTAAGCACATAATATTATACACTAATATGCACATCCTAAGATATATGATGGAATACTTTTTTAAAAACACCTTTAAATTGCCTTTTTAGTTGGTTATGCTTTTCTAGAAAAGAAATTGACAATTGTTTGATAATTTTAGGACTCCAAAGAAGCCTGGCAAGATGGTTTGTGTAGTAAAAACATTTGTCTCCAAGCCTGAGTACCTGAGTACAATTCCCTGGATCTGCATGATAAGTAGAGATAAGGAAGGACCCCCACAGTTTCCTCTGATCTCCTGGTATGTGACATGGCATGGATGTTCCCACCCAATACACATAAATACATAGAGTCACACAGTTAATTTATTCATTAATTAAAAGTAATGCCATTTTAAAAATTAAAGAAAAATTGAATGGTGCCAAGACACAAGCATATTGGTATAGAAGTAGCCAAAAGATTATGTTGCTTGCTTGTAAGTATAATCATTATTTATATAAATGAAATTATTTATAAATTTATATGTAACCACCTGTCACCCCAGCAAGGAAAATTGATCAACTATTGTTAGATACTTACTATATAATCCAAAATATTTTTAACAAGTCTCTTACTTTACTTTAAAAATGGATTGGAATTAGTAGAGGCTTATTATAAAGATTTCAGATAGAAGCAAACTGCAATACATTGAAGATTTATTTTACAGATACTGTGCTGTTTTGAGATAAAAAATAATGCAAAAAATTGAGATTAAGAGGCTTTTCCAGTGGAACAGTTGGTAGGTATGACTGAATCAAATGCTTAGACCTAAGCTTATACATATGAACATTATTTTTTATTCCCTTTTTACTTTGTGAGGTAAAGTAAAAAGATAAGAAAATCCATGTGGTGAGGGCAAAGCCCTAGCTTTGCTGAGAGGAGAAGTATGCAAAGCCATGCTACACCAGTCCATGGCAGTGGGATTTTGTATCTGTTTTAAAAGCCTGGTACAATGGATATACTTTTGATTATTAAAAATAGTTTTGTTCTTGTTAGAATCCTTAGAGCATGTTCATCATTTCAGTTGTCATTTGTACAGGTCTAAAGTCAGGTGCTATTTGTCTTATACTGTAGAAAAGTTTATCAGTTTTCATATGGTTTTATAAAGTATTATGGGGCCACTTTGTAAATAAAATAAAATTACAAAATAAGTCCAAATAATTGATGACAATTTCTTCTGTACAATACAAACTATCTGGAGTTATAAACTAAGTAAATATACTTATCAAAAATAATAATCAGAAATAAAAGTAAAGAAAAGGGAAATATTTAAAATTCTGTTTGTTAGATAATTTCATGAGCTTCTTGTGTTTTTATGTATTAGACCTGCAAAAACAGTGATGAATCTTTTTCTAAATTATTTTTGTAGGCTGGATTGTACAGTCACACACAAAAGTAGACAACTTTATCTTTTTTTTATGTATTCTATGTATTGACATTTTGTATGTGTGTCTCCTGACCATGGAGTTCTGTTAGGTTTTTTGTTTGTTTGTTTGTTTTGAGAGTTCATTGATTGTGGTACAAACTCCCAGAGTCCACAGCATTCATCCAGCCTGCATATGTCACCCATGGGACTTAGAACTCCAAGACAACTAATGCAGACATAAAACTCAAGTTCTTACTGTACCAATGGTAACAACCATTCTATGCTTCTGACTTAAGAGTCTTCTTTCCTTTGCTGGCATCTACGAAACTGTAGAAGCTAATTTGTGAGATTACAAAGAGTGCCCAGTCGTGATCTTCATGCTTACTAAGATATTTATGGCTAGGATTTTATATTTTCTCTAATGAAAATAATAATATGCTATATTGTTTAGGAAACGAACTAATAACACCAGCTAACCAAATACAAAATTATAGAAGCATAAGATACAATTTTAAAGATGCTTAATCAAAGTTTTCTCATTTAATACTCACACATCAAATATTAAACGACAGTGGAAAACATTTCAAAATATGTTTATTGATTTATATAGGAATATCTACCACTCGGGTTCCCTTTCTGGTTCACCTGTTTGAGATATACTGGTTCAGTGGGTGGGGAGTCAGGTTATATTCAGTTATGATGGTTTGATTGCAGATGAAGGCAGGCTTTCGGGGGAGAGGTGCTCCTTGTCTTGGTAGAGAAAACTGGAACACAAGTTTATGATTATTCCAGGAATATATTACATGGGTGATGTGACCTTTTGAATCAGAAAATCATTACCAAGTTTGAATAATTTCTGTGTTCAGAATGCAGTCTTAAGAATCCTTCTTGGAGCTCCAGTTTATTTTGTAGTTCACAGGAGGAAAATTACATAAATGTTTTCTTCTCTTCTTGGAAATCTCCTACAAAATAAATATTATAAAAGAGGAGATGGCAAGTCATTCAGGATTCATTCTCAGAAGTCCATAACGGAGTAAACTATGAAATCCTCCTTTTAGAGACTGAACACAAAAACCATGGTTTCGTCTCACACTGGAATATTACAAAATCTTTGCCAAGTGGCTCAAAGTCACAAGAGAGATTAATTGTTATCTGCTGAAGACAGATGGGTCAATTTTGTTCCTCTATAACAAAAAAACTAAATTAAACATGTATAACTGCAATTTTACCCTCATCCATTTACATTTTTCCTATTCAGGCTATTAACATTTTTCGTTTATAAAACTATCAAATATATGTAAAAAAAAGTACCAAGTTTTATGTTTGAGACATGAAAACTGTATGGATTATTCCCTGAAGAACTGAAAATCAGGATAATACTAACAGACACAGGAAAAGAGTCTGAAGAAACATAGAAGTGGGAGATGAGAGGATTATTGCAGATCAGGAATGGAGAAGAAAAAAGTTACTTCCAAAGTAACCTATGTTTTTTGTTAGTTGGACAAGACAGCTGGGACCAGGGGTGTAGCCTCTGAAGAGCAAAGAGTTGAGAGAGAGAAATGAACGAACAAGTGGAAACTGTTTGCAAACTCTTCCAAGAGTAGGAATTGTTTCTTATTAATGTTGAAAAATTACACTGCCATATTTATAATTCCTGGAATAATGTTATATTTCTAATTTCAATAATAGGTACACAGTACATATTCCATAAATTTTCATAACTTAAAATGTATCTTATAATATGCTGCTGTTCTGACATATTTCTGAGGTTCAAGGAAGGGAGCTAAGGATGTAAGAGTTAGGTTTTTTACTTCCTTTGTTCCTGTAGTTTTTCACAATAAAAGTTAGTTATTCATAACTTTACTTATCATTTCATAACATTGTCAAGTTGTTGGCTGAGGAATTTACTTGGCTTAAGGATTGGCTTAGTTCTGGCTGTGTACTCTGGGGTTGTCTAGTCAAGCACATTTTTAAAAGCCATTTCATAGTGTTCTCCACAACTGAACAATACCCTGAGGAGTTGTCAAAGCATTGCCTGAGGGGATATCGTATGTTTGCGCTTATAATTATAAAAATGGAGGTGCAGTTGCACAGCATATACTTGTCTTAGAACAGATCTGATGATCAGTATTTGCTGGAGAGCAAGGGGAATGGGGCTGGGTTTATGAGCCAACTTAGCTAAGTGATGCTTGCTCTAGGCAATATGGAGGGTCACTATGGAAAAAAAGCAGTAATATGACAGTCAACATTGAGATAGTAAATGTGCTAAACACCAAAGAGAAAGGGGATGGAAATAAAATCTTGAGTAGTCTAGAACATATAGTCGTCCATCGCTCATCTGCCTGTTTCTGGTGACTATTATCACTGAGACAAGTTCTTCTAGAAGATAGGTTTCAAACTAAAAGACTCTAAACAACCAGGTCATTCTGCCTTATCCCATTCCTCCTCTTCTTCCATTTCTTCTTGTTCCTCTTATCATTCATCTTCTTGTTATTATTATTCATCTTGTTGTTGTTGTTGCTGTTGTTGTTGTTGTTGTTGTTCTTCTTCTTCTTCTTCTTCTTCTTCTTCTTCTTCTTCTTCTTCTTCCTCCACCTCCTCCTTGTCTTCTTCTTGAAAAATGTATGTCCAAAAATTAGTTAGTATCAGGAATCATCCATGATTGAAATAAAAAGAGAGTGACAACCCTGTCTCAGGGTAACACAATATAAGGAGCCATCTTAAATCTACTTGTAATTGACTTGTGGGGAGCCCTTGTTCCTTTTTATACTGAATCAAATTTCAACTAACTCTTCCCTCTCTCCAGTCCTACATTTTCACTCATCTCCATTATGTTGTGCTGAAGTCACACCTTAATATGTCTTAGGCCAATAATATTCCTGCATACATTATTTACTTGTTTTCTGAGGATGTTGACCTAATACGGTTAGTAACTACGTCCTGTATCTGTATCTATGTAAACACGCATATACTGAAAATAAGGATCTCACTACTGGTAGTAGGTTAATGTTGAACAGCTCCTGACATGCCATAATATTATTTCACATATTTTAAAATATTCTAATTAAACAATGATAAGATATTTTTTTCACTTAAACAATTGATCTTATTAGCTCTTCTAGATTTATTTATATGGCTATTATATTTCATATAATTTTTGAGTGTACATAAAATTAAACTATAATTACTATAATAGATTAACATCTAATTGATTAAACTATATCTAAAATGTATTATTATTAAGTTTCTGACTCGTCTTATACAATGCTTGGCACAGCCACCCTGCCTGCATAGTATTTCTTCTCTTCCATGCTCTAAACAACCTGAAATGCAACATTCTTAGTGGGGACCCCAGGGTGGTCCCCAGGATTCTCTTAGAGGCCACTGACTCTTCTCCTTCAGGATTTTGTAACCACGGCTATTCTTTAAAGCACTTCAATATCTGAGGGAAGACATCCTTAGTGAGAATAAATGACATACAAGGTCCCCCACACCAAACTGTAGTGAAGGAGAAATTATTTTTTAAAAAAATTAAAGCATTTAGACCGAAAGTACTATAGTAAAATTTTGTTCTTGCAGTTCTGTATTTGATATTTACAAAGAACCACTTGCTGTATCAAGTGTGTGACAGTAACAGCAAATGGAAAATGGAATGCTTACCTTTGTTAGTCCAAATACAGTAGTAAGATACTGCACTATCTGATGGTTATGTATATTAAATGAAACATTCCTTCTGTGACCCATCACTTTTTGCGATCCATTACTGCTTAGGGAATGTCCTGCACCATAAAGAATACTTAGGTACATACATGCAGCCAAGTTTGAGGACATTTCTCATTTTCTTTCCTTTTGTTTTACCAAGATCCAGTTTGGACTTAGAAGATTAAAGCCTAACTAAGAACCGGTATGAGGCCCATTTAGGATTCAAGCAAGTGGCCTGGGGCAGCCCATAACAAAATCACTGTAAGATCAGTACATGCAAAGCCCAACAAAACAAAAATGTGTCATTAAACTTAAGTAAAGAACATAGAAAGAATAAGAAATGTGTTAGTACTGTTAGTACTGGTACCAAACTGAACAGGCAAAAAAAAAAAAATAGAAAAAAAAATTCCCAAGGTAGAATTTCTACCTTTTCCAGGCTTCAAATATCCAGTAAGTGTAGCCACTTGTCTGGGTATGAAAACGAGCCAAACAAGAGGGGTAGATGTTGATGAGGTGTGTCCGGAATGATAAAGCAGATAGTTTGCTGTGCAAAGGCAGAAACATGACAGTGAACAGAACTTTTACCTGACTGTTTTACGGAACAGATCTTTTAATGCCCACTCTTCCACAGAGATGTCAGAGGCTTTTGACAGGAAGATTAATAATGATGTAAAACATATACTATTGCTACTAATGCTGAAAGCACTAATGATGCTGCAACTTGGGCCAAAAGCAAACATGGCAACCTAGAAACTGTTTTCCAACTGCCTGTAGAACTCTGAGTGCTTTGATGGGTTGGAAGATATCTTTTTAGTTCAAGGGAATTCGAACTCTCCTTTCTTTTTTATTTAATTAAATATTGAATGAACATCAATAAATTGCCAAGCATTTCACAAGTGATTTTGTTATATTTTTAATTCTTCATTAGACTTTTGTCTAGGTTCATAATTGAATAACTCCAAGGATCCACTGCTGTGGGATGTTCTGTATGGCAAATGTGTTGCTAATAAAACACTGATTGGCCAGTGGCTAGGCAGGAAGTATAGGCGGGACTAACAGAGAGGAGAAAAGAGCAGGAATGTGGAAGGAGACACTGACAGCCACCACCAGGACAAGCAGCATGTAAAGATGCCGGTAAGCCACGAGCCATGTGGCAAGGTATAGATTTATGGAAATGGATTAATTTAAGCTATAAGAACAGTTAGCAAGAAGCCTGCCACGGCCATACAGTTTGTAAGCAATATAAGTCTCTGTGTTTACTTGGTTGGGTCTGAGCAGCTGTGGGACTGGCAGGTGAGAGAGATTTGTCCTGACTGTGGGCCAGGCAGGACAACTCTAGCTACAAATGGCGCCAGAACGTGGGGCAGGAATTTCCACTTAAAACCTGAGAAAGCGTAAAAAGAAGATTCTAAAACCGAGCTAAAACAGCTTCCTAGATGTCTTTCTCAAGTTAGCTGCAGCCTTCGGGCTTGAGCTACTGTATGGCAGGTTCCTGGCGTGCGTGTTTGACCAGCACTATGGCGGGAATGAGGTGTCTACAAGTGACACATTAAGCTGCGAAGTGGATTTAGCCTTTGCTAGTACAAAACAAAAAAAAAAGAGGTTTTTGGACTATACGCTGCTTTGATAGAAGCATAGACCCACGAAGGCTCCCAGAGCTGACAGTAAACGTATCACCGCCATGTTGAAAAGCTGAAGTGGGCAGAGCCAGCAGCCACAGCACCCTTTCAGTCTTAGAATGCTACAGTTTAAAGTAACAGGTTCACAATAAGACAGATTCAGATGGAACAAGACTTTAAATGCTTTAAAATGTGTGTAAAATGTACATAGGCTTCAAAGAGAGAGAAAAAGAAATATATACAATTATATAAAGAAATAGATAGTTTTGAAAAATAAAGTCTTTAAAGAGACAGTAAAGGTAGTATAAAATATAAGCCACATAAAGATGGATTTCACACAGAGAATCTGCATTGTGTTGTCTTTGGGATTCTTAACTGCAGAGAGATATTTGATTGTAAAGGAAGCTGAGATAAACCAATATGTATATTTTAAAGATACCTTGACTTCAAAATTTGGATGTAAGGATATGTTGCTTTGGAAAGGAACAGAAAGCCAGAGGCTATGGATTTGTTCCAGATTAAGATACATCAGGTTTGACCAGCCAAGACCCCCTGAAAGGTCTCCGATGACACCATGGCTCAGATGATCCAACATCCAGAACCATTTCAAGGCAACTGGCTCAGACGATACACTCTCACAAATTTTCTTTGTGTCCCCATAAGATACAGCGCCCCCCTCCAACAAGAAGTAGTAAGAGAAGCTACACCCAAATTCCCAAATTATATGTAATTTACTTTGTTAAGGTTAAAACCTTCCTTTTTTGGAAAAAAAAAGGGGGGGAAGTGCTGTGGGATGTTCTGTATGGCAAATGTGTTGCTAATAAAACACTGATTGGCCAGTGGCTAGGCAGGAAGTATAGGCGGGACTAACAGAGAGAATTAAAAGAACAGGAAGGCGGAGGGAGTCACTGACTGCCAGCCACCGCCAGGACAAGCAGCATGTAAAGATGCCGGTAAGCCACGAGCCACGTGGCAAGGTACGGATTTATGGAAATGGATTAATTTAAGATATAAGAACAGTTAGCAAGAAGCCTGCCGCGGCCATACAGTTTGTAAGCAATATAAGTCTCTGTGTTTACTTGGTTGGGTCTGAGTGGCTGTGGGACTGGCAGGTGAGAGAGATTTGTCCTGACCTTGGGCCAGGCAGGAAAATTCTAGCTACAATCCACAGAAAAATAATTTTGAGCATGAGTAATATTAAACTATGTAAATTATATAGAATGTTAATCAATACAAATTCCTTTACTTTCTTTTATAATTCTTGCAATAAATAGTTGTTTACCATGTTCAGTCATTCTGTCTACTATAGGGTTTGAAGGCTACTCAAGAGCAGGGTATCTAGCACATTCTTTGTTATTATTTCTTGCTGAGCAGAGAGTAGAAATTAAAATTTACCAAGAAGTATTTGTTCATGAAAACAAACAAGAACAGATTCTGCCATTGTAAAATGCTGGAATATTCCTAGTGTTAATTTGCAATAATGAACCAAGTTGGAGGAGCTATCTGATTGTATATCGTAGTGATTTGATACAAAAGTCCGCATTTTAAATATGTAGAGAATTATGCATGACTCATTTATATGTAATAGTTTTGTATGATCCACAGCTGATCCATTCATAGTGATTATTCTCTAGTTTAATCAAATTGGAAAAACAGATGGTTTCCAATTCCTTCATTAATAACCCATTTCAAACTGTTGACTCATATATACAGAATATTTTTCTATCTTTTGTTCTAGTTACTTCTGTGATTACCCCACATATTTGTTTAATATTTAATGAATTTTAATAATACTATGAAAAAAGTGGTAACTGTTTTTTAATACTGTTTCAATAATAAATAAATAAATCAATAAATAAATAAATGTCTCCTCGGTGTTATTGGAACCTTTCTTATCCTGCTGACAAAACAAAACAAAACAAAAAAACATGTAGCCCAAAATTGCTTCACTGAAGTAGAGGCCATCTCTCAGCGCTGAGGTTTCTTTACTCAGGAACATTTTTGCTTGTGTTTTATTATAAAGGGCTCTAGATTGAAAGCAGACTCCTGGAGAGAACAATGCATACCTGTGTTCTTCTCCTTTTTCTTTAGTTCTCTACGGCAAACACAAGAGACATTCAAGAGCTGTTGCTCACATTCAATACAAATTATTTTTAGCAATGCAGAGAAGTGGAGACTTAAGGGGGAGGTATGATTGTCTTCAGTTGTTGGTATCAGAAGTTTTATAAGGAGTAAGGATCCTGCCACACCAGCACATACACATTTTGAGAAGTCTTTCGTGTAAAAGATGTGTTACTCATATTTCAACACAGCTTCTTCTACACATGTATTCCCAAGAGAATTTACATTATGGAAAATAATGTAGGAACCCCTGCTTGTAGTTGTCCAAAGAATATGTGCTACATTTAGCTATTTGATTTCTAACACATTATTATTTACAATATTTTTCTGTATGGTTTGTGTTCATCTGTGTATACCTAGGAAGTTTGAGAAGTGTAACTGGCTGCTAGCATGAGGTGAATGTCAGGGTTTAGATATTAATTAGATTTACTTTTCAAGAATGCAGTATGACTGTAATATATTGATTGATTAATTCAGTACCTTCTTACCTTAATTTAATTTAATTCCACATTTGAATCACTTTTGTGAATTTCTTTATTGAAATACTACAAAGGCTCTACGGAAGATTCTAGCATTGGCTATTCTTTACCCTTTTTCTTTTTTTTTTATTGAAAATACATTCTTTTTTCATACAGTACATCCCAACCTTAGTTCCCCTCCTTCCAATCCTCTCAGCTTCCCCCATGACCTCCCTTTTCCCACAGATATACATCCCCTTCATTTCTTCTTCAGAAAAGAGTAGGCCTCCAAAAGACAACAGCCAAGCAGGACAAAACAAGGTACAATAAGACAATGCTTACTCATGATGATAAGTACAATAGACTTACAGTTTATTTGATGTGCTGCTTAAACCCTCCAACACAACTTGGAATATTTAATAGGTATTCATACTAACGTGACTTATCTTTGCTTTCTAATTTTTAGACAGTGATGGTGATCTTGCCTTTGATTTGCCTTTGATTTTGCCACTGGGGACTGCTGTTTCTAATTTTGTCTAACATAGTATATACTAGATCTTTTTGCTGTAATTGGTCCTCTGAATACTTGCTATTTCTGTGACTGTGATTCTCATCTTGTAAAGGTGATCATTTTTGTTATGCCTACCCATTCAGTGCCATCCTCTATTTCTAGGTTACCTATTGACAGTTTTAACAACAGTTACATAGGACTCTTGCTGAATTATTTTCTTATTTCTAAATAAGAGGGGAAGAAAAATATACGTTCACAGAAATAAAGCTTCTTTTGTTCCTCCTATTTCTCCTATAAATGCAGATCTTGAGTTTCTCAAGTATTATAGTGGAACTAAATAATGCTTATAGAAAAATACATTCTTTTACCCTTTCTGCTTATACATCTTCCTCTGTAATTATGCCTTGAAAAAGAAACTTTTTTGAAAGCCACATTTCATCCCACGTCACAAAGCCAGTCAACTCAGAAAATATTCCTAGTATTAAAGGCTACAATTCACTCAGTTATCAGTAAATCCCTTATATTTTTCAATGTATAACAATAAGCTCCTTTGTCCTCAGCCTGTCTATATAAGAACATCTTTTTACATCCAAGGATACACTTTAATTCAATTTTAGTTAAGGATTTACTCACAACTGCCACTTTTTCATAAAATTTGTACTAATGAACTTTCTGCTAATGTCAAAAAAGAAAACAACACTGAAGAGTGTATAATGATTTTTAAATTAAGATTAATTTGTCAAACTAAACTTCATTGTAGGAGAATTATTAATGTCTTCTATGTATGAAATATATTGAAATGTACATGTAAAAATTGGGCTGCTTTTGCTTCAGTTATACAATTTTACACAATCACAGACACTTAGAAGAGAACAGCTTTCCTATCTCATTTCTACTTTGCCTCGGGAGTCAGAATAGAGCCCATTCCATTTGTATCTTATGCCCTGGATCTGGGATTGTTAGATCCACGGTATTATCTGGGACTTGACTCACATGATTAAAAGTAGAAAAAAAATTTTGCAGAGGTACTTGTAGATATGTCTCACTTTCCCAGAACAATAAAAGAGCTTTGTGGTAGCTTTGATTTTTTTTTTTTTATAATGGGTTTAGTTACATCAGAAAAACACAGTATTTTCTCCATTGTGATTAAGAAGAAAAACTGATCAGGAGAGTTACATCTACAAAGTATGTCGTAATATGCACTGTATCATGAGAATGCTACACACTCAGTGTGCAAATCCACACTCCATAGGAGAAGATGCTGCCAGACATCACCATGGAAAACAGAAAAAGGCAGCACAGTTTCCAGATATATGCAGTATTTCTCAGAGCTGTAACAGAAGTATGTACATAGTCACTCTTAAAGTAGGTTTATGTGTGTTCCCAAGTTGAGATATCTATCATCTACCTATCTGCCTGTCTGTCTGTCCGTCTATCATCTATAATCTCTTTCTATATATATGCATACACACATATAAATGTATGCACATGTATAAATGTAGACTAAATTCTAAACAGTCTTAGTAAATAAGAAACACAGAGCCAAATACAGAGGTAATAGCTAAGGATATCAGAGAGCCACAACTACCTTAACTTACTACCTCTCTGCCACCACTTCTCCAGAGAGAGTTTCTTCCTGTCTGACTTGTGTTTTTATTGCCTTTCTGTTCTGCCTTCTCATTGGCTCTAAACCCAACCACATGACTTCCTTGTCACTGCCTGTCTATACAGAACTCCAGATCTCTATGGTTGGTACTGGGATTAAAGGTTCCTTTCACTACGCTTGGCTGTGTCCTTGACCACACAGAGACTCTGCCTGCCAAGTGATTGGATTAAGGGCATGTGCCACCACCACCTGATTCTGCTTATGGCTTACTTTGACCTCTGATCTCCAGGCAACTTTATTTATTAACATACAAATAAAATCACATTTCAGCACAAATAAAATATCACCATATATAAATCCACATTTATGTTAGATATGTGTGAGGTAAAAGTCCTGTATTTTTACTTACTATTTCTATTGCAAAGATATTTTTACTTTAAACTAGAGGAAGATACATGGGTGAATTATCTAAACATCTGGAGTTCTTTCTTCCCACTGCAGACAGTTTTAAAAAAAAAAAGCAGATGTTCTCTTAAATTAACTCCTTGTTGATATAGCTAAGCCAAAGCACCTGGGCTTCAAAGAATTCTGTTGGAGTAAAGGAAAAAAACTATGTACTTATGAATTAAGATCACCAATCAGCAGTAACATTTCCTTTCTAATTTTGTCTTCAATAGGTTTCAGAGGACCCAGTGTGAAAATGAGATAGTAAGAAAGAATTTTGAAGAAGTCATTGAAATTAGTACTCAAACGTGTCACCTTTTCTGAAGAGATTCAATTTAATGAATAATTGTCTAACACCTGGAGTGCTATCAAAAGTACCTCTTATTGAGCATATATGTTTGAATCCTAGTCACATATATTAACAAATAGCATTTCAATTCGATTTAATTTTCAAGAAAATTAGAATTCACCAAATCTATTTTATTGAGCCAGATGATTAAAATGACCAATATACTGCATTCTCCAACCTTGATATAGAAGTAAAAATCAGACAAATACTTCAGGAAGGTATCCCAACCTTCCACCAGTATGTTTTTGAATTTCAAAGGAATAATTATTATAACTACAATTCTCAGAGTCAGCATGAGTTCATAGCATCTTAGAAAATCATTTGACTATTTTTGATTCAGGCCAAAGCAGATAAAACAATCATTATGCACACATAAATCAAAGTACTCTGGAAATAAGTGCACTTCCTTCATATGCTAAGCCATTAGTTACTTGCATGTCCCAAACTGTTGATTCTATTGATTAAAACTGTCAATGAATCAAATTTGTACTAGCATAGGAGAAATGAAAAGCTCATATTTACATTTTGGAAGAAAAAATTCTTAATATTCTGCATAACTTGGCAAAATAGTCTGTACAGGTGTGTAGTTTGAAAATAACATGTTTTTTTTTTTTGTAGATTGGACCTTGTTTTGAGTACCAGTTTTATCAGATATTATTCAACTGATGGGCTTTAGAAACTTATTTATATTTTCTAGGATAGTTTCAAAATCTACTTCACCTCTGGCACATGCAATGTGAAAATTCTTTTAAAAATCTTAATAACATGTTTGGTCCTTAGTGGGGTTTAAAAAGTCTTTCTTTCTTTCTTTTAATCATTTTTCCATGTTTAGATTTAAAACAAACAAGATTATGAGAACATTCACATCACAAATGCCACTAACTTGCAGTATAATCCAATGTTAACTCTCTTCACTAAAATAATTTTGCAATCATCACATGCTTTAAAAGTAGAATAATTTGCCGGGCGGTGGTGGTGCACACATTTAATCCCAGCACTCAGGAGGCAGAGCCAGGCAGATCTCTGTGAGTTTTGTGGCAAGCCTGGTCTACAGATCAAGATCCAGGACAGGCACCAAAACTACACAGTGAAATCCTGTCTCAAAAAAAAAAATGTAGAATAATTTTGTTAACTCAAAGAAAAATATTGCTATCATGTTACAATTTTTCTTTATTTCTATCTACACAAAAACTATAGACAACCAAGAAATATTGAGAGCAAAAGAAATAGTCATATTTAGGGAAGAGCACAAGAATTAGTTATCCAATACCAAATGGTTAACCTTGAAAACATACATACAAGTAAGAGTATACAGATCCATCATGTTGTATTAATGTGTTTAAGAATATGTATATGTGTATATATATATATATATATATATATATATATGTACATGCATATACATTAGTGTATGCCATAGCAATTAATGAAGAAAGAGTCCATAACTTTGAAAGACAGCAAAAAAACAGTATGTGGAAAGGTTTGAAGTAGGGGGGAGGGAAATTACATAATTACATCAAAATCTTATAAACAAAGAAATAATTTTTTTTGAATTTATTTTATTTTATTTTACAATATAATTCAACTTTACATATCAGCCATAGATTCCCCCTTTCTCCCTCCTCCTGTCCCGCCCCCCTCCCCCCGGCCCTCCCCCCTCCCACCAGCCCACCCCCCATTTCCATCTCCTCAACGGCAAAGACTCCCCCGAGGATTGAGATCGACCTGGTGGAGAGGGAACTAGAAACAAAGAAATAATTTTAAAAACTGTCAGGGTCAACAAACCAGGAAAGTTTGGTTCTATATCAAGACAAAGGAGCCCAAGGATGCTTGATCACTAAATGTGATATGTTTCACAGATGGAATTCTAAAACTGAACAATGACATTTGATGATATTAAGAAAATTTGAAAAATAAAAAAATTTAGTTAGCAAAAATCCATGAATATTGACTCACATATTGTATAAATATTCATATACAATGCACATAAAGACACACATACACACAAATATATATATATATACATATATATATATATATATCAATATGGAAGCAGTATGCAGGATATGTAATAACTCTTTCATTTTAGCTGTGAGAGCTTCCCTGGATTAGAAGCAAGGATATGGATAACTGAACTAGGTCTCTTCAGGTTTGTTAAGGCTTCATTAATATGACAATTTCTCACCTAGGGAGTTCACAGAAAGCTCATAGGGGTTATTTGAAGATTTTACTTCCTTACAGTTGTTTGGAGGAGATTTTATCTTACTTGCCAGCTGCTAAGAACTGCTTTAACCTACTAGAAAAGCATAGCACTCTCTCCCATAAGCATTGAATGCCAAATGTTTGCTTTCTTCAGGGGTAAGACCCTAACTTTTCTTCGTCTGTGCTTACCAGTTGATAAGATGGAGTCTTGTACAGTATAATAGAGTCAGGAGAGTGCCTAATAGCAGGGATCCATTATACTTTCAGCTTCATAAAACTTTTTCACAATATGAGATCACTATAAAAGGAAAGCAAATAAGGAAGTGGGCATCCAAAATGTTGCCTTAATTATGGCTACCAGAGATAGGAAGAAACCAAACCAACTTCATCATTTCAAGCCTTTGAGTCTTTAGTCATAATGGATTTACGTTTATTAAAAATTATGTAATTTGTGTGACTTTTTAATTCT
The DNA here is from genome assembly GCA_902168425.1 of Peromyscus attwateri. Taxonomy (NCBI): domain Eukaryota; kingdom Metazoa; phylum Chordata; class Mammalia; order Rodentia; family Cricetidae; genus Peromyscus; species Peromyscus attwateri. The sequence continues at coordinate 12,429 of CABHPP010117432.1, read as the reverse complement.
CAGCAGATCAAAACAATGCCACGAAAACCCTGAAATAATGGGAAAAAATCATGTCATAATAAATACATCACAAAATGAATGAAGATCATTTTCAGAAATGTAAAAGATTAATACTGCTTGAAAAAATGAGCAATTGGGGTTATGTCTTTTCATTCTGCTCAGTTGAGAACCTTTATGAGGCTGGAACTTGGAAGTGGGCTTCAATGATATGCAAGGACAAACCTGATGACTCTGGGACCAATTTAGCAGATGCATGCTTCTTAGTTAATGTTTAAATGCTGCAATGAGTGAATGTCTTCCAAATGAGGGTATACTGAAACCCATCTCTTTTAGAAACCCACCGTGAAGCTTCCAATGCTTTGGTGCACTCAAGAGTGTGAGACAGGTTGTATAATTTTGCTATAACCTGTGTGGGAGGATGAAAACAATTATTTGGAGCATTATATTAATTAAGTTTTAATCATGTAATGTGCTAAGCATATGTCTATCACATATTAGGTAACTGTCGATCATGATTATTGTTCCATATTAAAATGTTATTTATTAAGATAACTTTTAACATGCTTTTTTTGTACTTTCAAGGAGGAAATTATTTAACAAAGCTCAAAGTGAATCCTCAGAGACATCATTTCTGAGGCTATAACCAGAGCCTACCTAAATGTTTAATAGTATTGAAATAATCACACTAAAATGGTTTAAATAATAATTTTATATATAGTCTCTTAAAAAACAATATCATAAATAAAAATTTGTGCATGCTTGTATGTATACTTTTGCTACCATCTAAAATCTATTAAAATCCATATATTTTGAGTCTGAATTTTAGATGTAGCTACAATTTTAAGCGATTAAAAAACTGAAGATTAACATTGGGATTTAGATAATGTCACTTCTGTATTAGACATATATGGCCCCTTCACAGTTTCATTGGGAAACTAAAATTTAGGTTTAAGCAAATGCAAATAACTATTCACTCCAGAGTTCTAATAGCTCTGATCTGCTCACACAAGAAGCCTTCCCTCCATGTTCCTCTCTGCAGTAGTAGATGACACAATGCTTTTGTGCACTAACATCTTACTGATCCAATACCTGGCTCCTACTTTCTAATGAAACTGTGAAGAGGCCATGTGTGTTATCTACTGAGGTGACATTGCCTAATTTTCTTTCTGTTTTGTTTTTTTGTTTTTTTTTTGTTTTTTTTTTTTTTTCAAGACATGCTTTCTCTGTATTGCCCTGGCTGTCCTAGAACTCATTTTGTAGACCAGGCTGGCCTTGAACTCTAAGAGAACTGTAATAGTTATATTTCAAGGTGTGTTACTTTTGTTTATGCGCTGGAATGTTTTTTTTTTAATGATGCAAACATAAAATTCACCTGCAGTCTGGAGGCTGAGTCAGCAAGTGGTAGGGAGGAGCCAGGTAAAAAGGGGTTTATAAGGAAGTGCAAGGAGAAGCAGGATATGAGCAAGGAGAGGGGGTAAGCTTCTTGCTATTGAGCCTCTGAAGAGCAGAATTCCACCTTAACCTTTGAATCTGGAGTTCTTTAGAGGAGAGAGGTTTAGTTAAGTTCCCTTTGTAGCTTTCCGACAGTTGGACCTAGAGGGAACAGATTTCCCTCTGGCTCCCGCCCTTGTGTCCTAACTGCTGCTGGTAGCGGTGGAGTTGCAGTTGCTGATTCAGACACCTGTGACTTAAAACACAGCCACCATTTAAAACAAGGACCACACAGATCTGCCTGCCTCTGCTTCCAGAGTGGTGGAATTGAAGGTAGCATACACTATCACTGCCAACCTGCATTACCTAATTTTCAATTTCTTCTTAATTTTTAGTTTAAAAATTGTCTTTTCACGGGGTTTAATGTTTGGTCTTTCATTTTCTATTATTTTCTGGACTGTACAAATTTATATTATAGTAATAATTTTTGCATGAATGCGGTACAGAATGAACAAGTTAAAATGGATTTTTTGGTCTTGGAATATTTGTAATTGTGATTGACTCAATCTGGGAAGTGTCTGTAATAGCACAATATAGTGATATATTTCAGGCTGTAAAATATTATAAACTTTTAATTGTTAGCAGAGATAAAACACTACTAAATTGAAGATACACCATGGTCTAATTAATTGAATTTCAATGGTTTATAATGTTTTTAAGGTAGAATCTCAAGTGAATCTATTTGTAAGTAGGTTTAAGTAAAAATTAAAACTAGGAAATTTCACATTTTGTTCTTTGTATATTTTTTGATGAAACAATGAACACACCTAGCATCCTGGAGTATGAAGGGTATGTATTTGGCTGAAAGGCACCATGTCACTGTGTTTTGTTTTAAAGCGCAAGGTAAAGAAGTATCTAGTCATTGTGTTCTTATAGCTTTCCCACTAAACACATGCAAGCACAGTATTTGTTTCAGAGTTGGGCACTAGCCCTGGCTGTCTAGGCTTCAGGAACACCCAGGGCATCTTTGCTTATCATTTCAGATATCAGACCATATCAGACCAGTAACAGCTACATAGCAAAAATTCAAAACACACACACACACACACACACACACACACACACACACACACACACACACAC
>CABHPP010117431.1:3434-38105 GCA_902168425.1 Peromyscus attwateri | reverse complement strand
AGGTTTTTTCGAGACAGGGTTTCTCTGTGTAGCTTTGCGCCTTTCCTGGAACTTGCTTGGTAGCCCAGGCTGGCCTCGAACTCACAGAGATCCGCCTGCCTCTGCCTCCCGAGTGCTGGGATTAAAGGCGTGCGCCACCACCGCCCGGCTTTTCTTTCTTTTTAATATGGAACCCTTCACGAATTTGCATGTCATCCTTGCACAGGGGCCATGCTAATCTTCTCTGTATCGTTCCAATTTTAGAATATGTGCTGCCGAAGCGAGCAGACAGCCCAAATTCTAATTCCTGGGCCCACGTGCCTTTTTTGCATGGTGGAAGGAGAGAACTGACTCTTGCAAGTTGTTCTCTGACTTCCTCATATATACCATGGCATGGCCACCCCATGCCTCAAACACGACTAAATAAATGTAATCACTTTTTTAAGAAGTCCTTTTAATTTTCAGTCATAATAGTTCATAAAATGAAAATGAAGGTGTTATACAGATGTGAATTGGTGATCTTGTTTTTTTTTTCCTCCAAATGTATGCTCATATGTGTGAGTGTAGTCATGTACATGTCTTAGTTTAGTTTCTATTGCTGTGATGAACACCATGACCTAAAGCAGCCTGTAAGAGATTTGTTTCTTCTTGGACTCCCAAGTAATAGTTACTGAAGGATGTCAGGGCAGAGCTCAAGCAGGGCAGGTACTTGGAGGCAGAAGCCACGGAGGAATGCTGCTTACTGGTTTGCTCCCCATGGCTTACTCAGCTTGCTTCTTCTTTTTTGTTTGTTTGTTTTTGTTTTTGTTTTTCTGGGGTTTTGAGACAAGGTTCTCTGTGTAATAGCACTGGCTGTCCTGGAACTCACTTTGTAGCCCAGGCTGGCCTCAAACTCACAGAGATCTGCCTGCCTCTGTCTCCCACGTGCTGGGACTAAAGGTGTGTGCTACCGCTGCCTGATTCTCAGCTTGCTTCTTTATATAACCCAGGATCATTTGCCCAGAGGTAGCACCATCCGCAGTGGGCTAGGCCCCTCCACACCAATCCTCAGTCAGGGAAACACCCCACACTGTTGTCTACAGGCCGGTTTAATGGGAACATTTTCTCAATTGAGGATCCCTCTTTCCTGAAGACTCTTTTGTGTCCAGTTGACAGAACTAAGCAGCACAGCATGCCACAGCACGTGTGTGAGGGTCACAGGACAAGCTCACTTTCCACCTCGTTTGAGACAGGATGCCTTGCTGTTTGCTGCTGTGTATGCCAGGCTACAGTTCTGGGATTCTCCTGTCTCTGACTGCTGTCTTATGTAGGAGCACTGCCATTGTGCCTGGCTTTACATGGATTCTGGGGATTCACACTCAGGTCCTAGGTGCCTGGCCTGAACAACTGATGGAGCCCCCCAAAATGAGTTGTGTCCACCCTTCAAACCAGCTGTGAAGCTGGACAGGCTTCCTGGCTAGATTTCGACAGGCAATTGTGTTTCACTCCTGGGAGGCCGTGCAAAATGGTACTGCTGTTTTAGAGAGCAATTTGGCAATAATCATTAAGGAAAGCATTCTGAGCCAGAAGATGGTGGCACATGTCTTTATTCCCATCACTTGGGAGGTAGAGGCAGGCAGATCTCTGTGAATTTGAGGCCAGCCTGGTCTACAGAGCGAGTTCCAGGACAGCCTGGGCTACACAGAGAAACTGTCTTGAAAAATCAAAAAGAAAAGAAAAAAAAAAGAAAAGCACTCTGGTTCTTTGAACCAGTAGACTGCTAGACTTATTCCTGCAGAAGACAACTTCTCCAAGTGAGGGTCTGGATCTGGGAGTTTTCTTTTTATTTATTTATTTGTTTGTTTGTTTGTTTTGGTTTTTTGAGACAGGGTTTCTGTGTGTAGTTTTGGTGCTTATCCTGGATCTCACTGTAGACCAGGCTGGCCTCAAACTCACAGAGATCCACCTGGCTCTGTCTCCAGAGTGCTGGGATTAAAGGGGTGGGATGGGGGGGGTAGGGAGTCGGGGGGAGGTTGGGGTGGGGTGGGGTGGGGTGGTGGGGGTGGTGTGTGTGTGTGTGTGTGTGTATTAATTTTTTAAGGAAAAAAGATTTTCTAAAAACCCTAGGCTCTAAAAGTGGTAGATTTAAGGTTCTTTTTAGCCCTAGAAGTTGCCTGTATGTATTAGGAAACTGGGCTTGTTCCCAGTATTCTGTCTGTCCTTCTGGAGAACTAGGTGTCCCTTTTCTCTTGCAGGGAGCAATGCTCACTGGCCCACCTGGAACTGGCAAAACACTTCTTGCGAAAGCAACTGCTGGGGAGGCCAATGTGCCCTTCATCACTGTGAATGGGTCGGAGTTCCTGGAAATGTTTGTTGGTGTCGGGCCGGCACGGGTAGGTGGATGGGTAACCAGCTATAGAAGGTGCCAGCACACTTCTTGTCCAGGATTGGTCATCTTGTGTAGCTCTAGGCTTTGTGTGGGACAAGCACTGAGTGCACCCCATCAGGGAGGTACTGATGTATCAAAGGGAGGGCTAAGGGTGAACTGTTCTCCTGTGTGATAGGAAAGGAAACAACAAAATGGTCTGCATTCCTTTTCCAGGTTCGTGACATGTTTGCGATGGCCCGAAAAAATGCTCCTTGTATTTTATTCATTGATGAGATTGATGCAATTGGCAGGAAGCGAGGCCGTGGTCACCTGGGAGGCCAGAGTGAGCAGGAGAACACTTTAAACCAGATGCTTGTGGAGATGGATGGTGAGTGGACACTGTAGCAGGTCTGCAGGGACTCAGTTTCCACAGGAATATATATTCATTCTTCTCTCTATTTAGCCTGACTTAGAGGTCTGATTCTTCCTGCCTCCATCTCCCGAGTGCTGGAATTACAGGCATGTGCCCACTGTGTCTGGCTGATGCGTTCTGATTTTAAAAAAGAACATTCTCAAGCAAACATAAATAAGAAATCAGTGTTTGATCCACATAGAGCTCCTCACTGCACAATGGGAGATTTGTTTCCTACCTGCCAGGAGGCGGGAATTAGCTGGGATGAGGGCACCTGCTTCTCTTGGGAGGTAAACATGTATATGAGCATGATTGTCCCTGTTGGTGCACATAGGATAGAGGGGTCTCAGCCACACACCTTTTGCTCTGGGCCTTGTTCTGCTGATCTCAGAGTGATTCTAGCCAGGGTGTACCTCCATGGAATACTTGTTGTCATTATCCCACTTTTGAGTTTGGTAAAGCTTCCACTGGGTCTTTGGCAGATTTTGTCTTCATTTTGGCTTTAGTGTCATGTGGAGGTCCCTAAGCCCTCTCTGGGTTTGGTGTTTTACCAGGGAGTCACAGAATCAGCTGTACTCAGGTATGATCCAACACAAAGGAAGGACACACAGCAAAATCAGCCAAAAGGGAAGGCACAGGGAATGGTCCATTAACCAGAGGCAGCTTCTAGAATCTTCTCCAAGAGCACACTGTGATGGCATGTAGGAATTGCCTTGATCCCTGCTGTTTTCATTGGGTGTTGGTCAGGTGCCTTCTGCTTGGCATGTACTGAGATTCCAGACTTCTGGGAGGAAGGCAGGTATTGTGCATACATACCATTGTTTGCACTAGTAGTTTGGGCACCAGGAACCGTTGTCAGAGAAAGATAGCAACCACTCATGTGGTCCTTAAGACAGCCAAGCCAGTTATATGCACTTCTGTACATACCAAAGTTGTTTCTGGTATCCTGTACTAGATCTTTAGTACCCAAAGGTGAGTGAAAAAGGTTGTTACTATGCTTTCCTCTGGCGGGAACTGAGTGGAGACGATAAAGGAGAGGAAACGCATGTGCACACCTAACCGTCATCTGTAGATGTAACCAACCGCCTTATTAAATAAGAAACACAGAGCCAATATAAAGGTGAAAGCCCAAGAGGTCAGAGCTAGGAGCCTTACCCACTTTCCGCCAGCTAGACTCTCTCGCCCAGAGACCTCTCCGAAAAAGGGGCTACTTCCTGTGCGTTTGACTTATAAAGAGTTCTAGTTCTTCCTTCTCATTGGTTGTAAACCCGACTACGTGACTACCTTGTCACTGCCTCTCTGTACAGACCTCCCAAATCTTCTATGGTTGGTATTGAGATTAAGGGCGTGTGTCTCCAATGCTGGCTGTATCCTTGAACACACAGAGATTTACCTAGTTCTGCTTACCAAGTGCTGGGATTAAAGGCGTGCACCACCACCACCGCCCTGGCTTTCGCTATGGCTTGCTAATAGCTCTGACCCCTAGGCAACTTTATTTATTAACATACAAATAAAATCACATTTCAGCACAAATAAAATACCACTATAGTCATCCTCATGGGCTCGCCTTGGATGAGTGTTCCTTGCTTGCCATCACCTGGTTGTACTTGATGAATCCTTCAAGCCCACAAGGACTTGGGTGGAAGGAGGCAGTGAGCCCTGACAAGATGGTGTCAGGGTAGCAGGAGTCAGAAATACAAAGAGACTCCCCATGTTCCAGGCTTTATCTCTTATCCTTGTCTCAAATTATAGGGTTCCCTGTTTGCTGAGAAAAGGTCTGCTTTCCCACCAGCAGAACTGTACCTTACTCACAGCAGAAGGTAATAGTGAGAGCTTAGAGCCAAAGGTCAAGACTTTGTGTATTGTCTTTCCTAGAATGGGGCAAGCCTGGGCCCCTGGGGCAGATGGGCAGGGCCTCATGCCCATTTCTTGGCACTTACGGAAGGATGTGGGGCAAGCAGCAGGGAAGTAGAGCCAGCATGGCGCCTGACTTGGAATGGTCATACAGATTCTGGTATTGCCTGGGCCTTCCTCAGATTAACCAGCATTTCTTGTGTTTAGGGTTCAACTCTGCCACTAATGTGGTAGTGCTAGCTGGCACCAATCGCCCTGATATCCTTGACCCAGCCCTAACACGGCCTGGCCGGTTTGACCGCCAGATCTACATTGGTGAGTGCCTATCGTGTAGGTACTTGGGTTTGGACCTCAGCCCCTGAGGTTAAAGGTTTGGCTAACTCACTTCCTGTGCTTTTGGAGATGTTGATGCTGGGTCCTATCTGACAGTCCACGTCTTGGAAATAATAGGTGTGGTTTGGCTGTCCACATGTCCTTGTAGGGAATACAGGTAAGAGTGGTATAGCATATTTCTATCTATTCTCCAGATTTTATTTTCGTATGGTTTTATAAAACCTTGATACTTTAGGAAAAAAGGATTTACCCTTGTCCTTCTCTGTAGCCGTAAGTTTCTCTGGTCCCGCCCTGCCCTGCAGTCCCACAGCTGCTTATAAAAATAATTACTCAGGCTTAATATTATTTACAAACGGTATGGTCTATGGCAGGCCTCTTGCTAGCTAGCTCTTACATCTTTTTGTTTGTTTGTTTGTTTGTTTGTTTTTGCTTTTCAAGACAGGGTTTCTCTGTGTAGCTTTGGTGCCTTTCCTGGAACTCATTCTGTAGCCCAGTCTGGCCTCGAACTCACAGAGATTCACCTGCCTCTGCCTCCCAAGTGCTGGGATTAAAGGTGTGCACCACCACCACCCAGCCTTAGCTCTTTTTTTTTTTTTTTTTTTTTAATTTATTTATTTTTTTTTCCCAGAGCTGAGGACCGAACCCAGGGCCTTGTGCTTGCTAGGCAAGCGCTCTACCACTGAGCTAAATCCCCAACCCCCAGCCTTAGCTCTTATATCTTAAATTAACCTATTTCTATTAATCTATGTTTTGCCACGTGTTCCATGGCTTACTGATCTGGGCATATTGTTGGTGTCTCCCCAGGCTCTGCCTTTCTCTTTCCCATCTCTCTCCTTGGATTTCCCTCCTGCCTCTAAGTTGCCTTGCCATAGACCAAAGCAACTTCTTATTAACCAATGGGAACAGCATATATTCACAGCGTATGGAAAGACATCCCCTAGCACTTCTCCCCGATGGTCAAGGATAGTCACCTTCCCTTGACATTTCCCAAGTAGAGCACATTGATCTTGGGTAGATATTACCTGTGTCCGGGACAGTTTCTATTGGGTCACATGGCCTTGGGGAATAGATTTAATATTGATTAAGAAGTTAGGTATGCGCATGGTGTGTGTGTGTGTGTGTGTGTGTGTGTGTGTGTGTGTGTGTGTTAGTGTGTTAGTGTGTGTGTTAGTGGTGATTGAACCAGGGCCATGTTCATGCCAACTCTACCAGTGAGCTACATACCTCGTCCAAGAAGGTGTTTTGATGTATGGCATTGCCCAGTGCAAGTACACTTTGGGCTTGTTTACCATTTCAACCTTGTTGCAGGCAGCTGATACAGGCAGGGAGTTCTGCTGGCTGTCCTTGAAGTTTTGCAAAGTAGTTAGCTCTGAGAACATAATTTTGTATGTCTCATTTTCTTCATTAGGTCCCCCTGATATCAAAGGCAGGTCCTCTATTTTCAAGGTCCACTTGCGTCCACTCAAGCTAGACCAACGCCTCACCAAAGATGCTCTTTCAAGGAAGCTAGCAGCTCTCACTCCGGGCTTCACTGGTAAGTGTTGTTGCTTAGCCACTCATCGTACAGGGCCAAGTGCAGTCATTAGTCTGTATTGACTGGTGGGTGTCACACCTGCCTATTTCGTCCTGGCAAATGGTCACCCTGGTCTATAGAACTTCGAACCTCCTGAAACATTTCAAAGGCTTCAGATCTTCTTGACCTAAAGCCTGTTGGTACCCATTTGAGTTTGGATTTCTATTTAGAAATTTACTACAGAGATGAAAAAAATATCTGAGATGAACCATATCACACTTTGATCTTGGTTTGAACTCCCATCTGCAGTGATTGTTTGGCTTTTCCTTTTTCAAAACCTCATCTCTGGTGCTAGGATTCTTGTTTTCCTATCAGAGTGGTTTGAACCCCAGAAATGGGTGGGAACCTACGGAATGGGTTTTCTGACCTCTTTGCCTCTCCATAGCAGCCCTTTAAAGACCACAGTTGCCTCTTGGCTTCTGCAGCAAGTTGTTTGCGGTCTTCTGCTCCACAACTGTCTGCTTCTGCCATGTGGGTCATTTGGCAGTGGAGCAAACTCACTCTGGTCACCTATAGCATCCTGCTCAACTCTGGGCCAGACATGCTCACACACAGGACACATTTGTCTGTGGCCAACATGTGAAGGCCTTCTTGGTATTCTTGTCTAGAGTGTCCTTCCTGTCCCATTTTCTCATCCCTTGCAGAATTCAGGTGTCCACTTACATGCCCAGCTAAAAAACTAGAGTAAGTTAAGTAAGTTACCCAGACTTTAGATTTCCTTGCTGAGCCTGTGAGAGTTTTCAGTTTGGAGGACTCAACAAGAGAATTCCATGCTGTTGTGCAATAAGGCCGACTTAGAACTCCCCAATAACTCACTCTGACCCATTCCCACATGGACTTGAGGATGCTGCTTTGCTTCATCAAAGTGCATTTCCAGGGCTGGAGAGATGGCTCAGTGGTTAAGATTGTTTGCTGCTCTTCCAAAGGACTAGCGTTTAATTACTAGCACCCACAGTGGGTAGATCTGTAACTCTGTCTTCAGGGATCAGATACACTCTTCCTGGCCTCCACATTCACATAAGTAAGTAGTAAGATAAATTTTTAAAAACTAAGTACTTTTCCTCCCCAAGTTTCATTGTACCTAAAGGGCGTAGCACAAATCTCTGTGAATACCAAGATGCTGAGGACAATAGGAACCATGTAAAGCCCCACATTAAAAGAACTGCTGGTGTGTTTCCAGTGTTAGAGCTCAGCACTGACTGTGCCCCCCAATGGTTCTTACTGTTGAAGGCTGCTTCTCTCCCTGTATGATTCTGGATTGACCCTTGACTAGGAGATGCAACTATTTTAATCCTGGGTGTTTCCCCCAGAAAACAGCCAGCGTAAATTTCTTTCATGGTCTCTACATATTTTGGCATTGCAGTGTATCAAGAAAAATAAAAACAGGTACTAAAAATTTTGGTTGATGATTTAACAGAGAACTATAAAACCTGCAGAGAAGCAGGTATTGTATGTTCATAGAGGAAGGAAAAGTTAAAGCCCCAAGTAAATACAATATTAAGCATAATAAGCAATTTTTGTTTGTTTTGTTTTGTTTTTGGAGACAGGGTTTCTCTGTGTAGGCCTAGCTGTTCTGAAACTCATTCTGTAGACCAGACTGGCCTCAAACTCAGAGATCTGCCTGCCATACGCCATCACTGCCTGCAATTCTTAAAATGGGCAGGTGAGAGAGCTCAAGGGATCCCACTAACCCACAGAGTAGAAAGAGAACCAGCTTCCAGTTTGTCCTCTGACCACTAACATTAGTGTGACACATTTATACACACACACACACACACACACACACACACACACACACACACACACGATACATAAATAAATGTAATTTTAAAAAATGTTTAAATTAAACTGGGCATAATGGCACACGCTTTTAATCCCAGTACTTGGGAGGCAGAGTCAGGCGGATCTCTGTGAGTTTGAGGCCAGCCAGGTCTACAGAGCTAGTACCAGGACAGCCAGGGCTACACAGAAAATCCCTGTCTCAAAAAAAGAAAATAAAACAAAAAATTTTTTAATTTACATATCTTGAATATTCTCAAAGATCTAAAAGAAAACATGGACAAAAAACTAAAGGAAATCAGGAAAACTGTCCCAGTAAGCAGAGTGAAGAGATGGAAGTATAGAAAGGTTCAAGTTAAGTCTGGAGCTGGAAAGTACTGTAAGTGGAATGTGGAATTTACTGGAGGAACAGAACAGTAGGTTTGAACAGACAGAAGATAACCAGGAAATGTGGGGATAGATCCAGTGAAGTGTTAAGTCTGTGGAACAGAAAGAGAAGAAGAAAGGTGGAGAAAAGGACCAGCCTAAGGGGCCTGTGGCAGTCCAGCACCACCTGTCGGACTTGGGGAAGGACGGACAGATTAATGAAGACATGATGACAAAAACTTCCCAAACTGGATAAAAGACACGAATCCATCCGTCCATCCATCCATCCATCCATCCATCCATCCATCCATCCATCCAAGAAACTCAGGGAACTCAAAAGTAGGAATAAACACAGGCCCCCACACAGTAAGACTCATAAATCAAGTATGAAAACCAAAGGTACGAGAGACTCTTGAAAGTATCAGACAAGGGGCACATACAGTTCGGGGGGTCCTCAGTGATGAGCACCTCGCTTTTGTTTGGAAACTAGAGTCCCAGAGGCACTGCTGAGCTGCTGAGGAAACCGTCAGTTAAGTGTGTTGAGACCGCCAACACTATCGTTTAAAGTGAGGAAAAATCACAGATTATGAAGGACAGAGGACCATTTCATAGTAGATCTGCCCTGCAGGAGATGAAGGAAGCCCTTCAGGCTGAAGCAAGAGGGTGGTAGATAGGAACCTGAGGCCATAAAGAAAAACACAGTTACAAAGGTGACTCTGTAGGTAAATGTTTTGTTTTGGTTTGTAACTTTAAAAAACAAGGACATAAAACCAATTATAGATCTGTGTTAAAGGGCACAGTGTAGAACAATGTTTTCATGCCTACAGATTCCACAAGGAGGAGGAAGGAGGTGAAATGAAAGCCAGAAATGGAAACACTGATTTCTAAGATTCAAGTGGAACTAGCTGCAAGGGCCCCTAATAACCAAAGCAATCTTGTAAAGGTTGAAGGACTCACACTTTGATGTTTCAGAACTTCCCACAGAGGCACTGTAAGCAAATAGTATGGTCCTGGCAAAGGAGAGACAGTGGCCAATGGAAGAGAGACGAAAGTCCAGATAGAAGCTTTACGTCACTAGTCAGATGATTTTTGACAGTTGGGGAAAGAGCCATCTCGTCATCAGATGGTGTTGGGACAACTGGGTCTTCACAGGCAAAAGAATGAGGTTGGATCCTTACTTTACCAGCTGCAAACATTAATTCAAAATGGATAAAGGTTTTAATTTAATAGCTTTGACTATATGACACTTAGAAGAAAATAGGTGAGTCTTTATGACATTGAATTGCCAGTGCTTACACAAACAAACAGAAAAGTAGACGTATTGATATTAAATCTTTATGTTTCAAAGGATAACACTCAGGAGAATGAAAAGATAACCCACAGAATGAAAATCATGTATCTGATAAAGGTATGGTATGCAGAATATTTAAAAAGCTTTTATACCTTAGGGGGAAAAAGGAGGTATAATAGTACACGCCATGATCTTCACAGTACGAGGTATGGTAGTACACTTTATGATCCTCACACTAGGGAGGCTATCGTGAGACTATGAGACCCTTGGAAGGACTTAAATACACAATTATTCAAATAATGTCTAGTAAGTACATTATAAAAGTGTTCAACATTGATTACTAGGGAAGTATAAAGTAAAACCACAGTGTGTTATAACTTTATACCTGAAAGGGTGGCTATACTAAAAAAATAAAAAGCTGAGAACAAGAATTGGAACCTCATGTTGCTAGTGGAAATATAAAATGGAAATGGTATAGCCACTATAGAAATCAGTTTGATAGTCCAAAAGCAAACAGAGTTGCCATATGACCCAGCAATTCTACTCCTAATGTGTATTTTCAAGAGAATTGAAAATGTATTTCAGACTTGAACATGCACGTTCATAGCCCCATTATTTGAATAGTCCTTCAGGAAAACTCAGATTTCTAACAATGGATGAGTCAATCAGCAATATATGGTATATACTGTGTAGAACAATTTTTAGCTGTAAAAAGGAATGAAATACCAGGGGTTAGAAAGGTGGCTCAGAGACTGTAGGAACACTTGCTCTTGCAGAGGACCTGGGTTGGTTGGTTCCCAGCACCCATGTGGTCACTCACAGCCACCACTCCAATTCTGGCCTCCCTGGGCACCAAGCACACACGTGCTGCGTATTACATATATAGAGACACATACTCATGAATTTAAAATAAATAAAATTTAACAAAAAGGGCTGAGGTACTGATACACACTACAACATAAATAAGTCTAAAAAATAATGCTCAAAGAAAAAAGCCAGATACAAAAAGCCACATCTTATATGAATCTTTTTCCCATGAGGGTTTGGAGTTTCAGTAGAGATCCAGAAAATTCAAGTCCACAGAGGTGAAAACAGACTAGTAATTGATTGGGGTGGGAATAGGAATTAAAAATAAAAGGCATAATGTATTTCGACGATGGAAAGTGTCTTGGAGCAGGATTAGGGCCATAGTTGAAAACTTTGGTGTCTTAGTTTCTTTTCCTGTTGCTGGGATAAAATACCCTGACAAAGGTAACTTAAGGGATAAGGGTTTATTTTTGTCTTAGAGTTCCGGGTTACAGTCCATCATGATGGGGAGTCATAATGACAGGAACTTGAGGGAGCTGGTCACATCCCACCCAGGAGTGGAGAACAGTGAGTCCATGCATGTTAGTACCCACATGCTGTCTTAGTGACCTTTCTCTTGCTGTGATAAAAGACCATGACCAAAGCATTTTGGGCTTCTGGCTTTAGAGTCTGTGATGGTGGAGCAAAGGCGTGGCAGTGGGAGAGAGTGAGAGCTCACATCTTAAACCACTAGTTGGAAGCAGAAAGAGCTAACTGGGAATAGTGTGGACTCTGTTGAAACCTCAAATCCCAACTCCCAGTGACACACCTCCACCAATAAAGCCACACCTCCTAATCCTTCTCAAACAGTTCTGTCAACTGGGGACCAAGTATTCAAACATACAAGCCTGTGGGGGCCATTCTCATTTAAACTACCACACATGTCCAGAGATCTCTCCCTCGTGTGATTGCAGATTCTTTCAGGTTGCTAATACTAACCATCACATTGGTAAATTTACTAAAAGTTAATGTTGCATATGCCTTTATGATACATGGATTATTTCTCATTAAAATTGCATAACTAACCAGAAATCTTGGTGAAGTAATTTCTGCCTACATTGTCTGCTGGAGTTTAACCTGGCTTCTATTTGAGATTTTCCTTTAAATGAAGTTGATCTTGGTAGAACTCCAGCAGCCAGAAACACTGACTTTACTTTCTTTTTCTGACTCAGGTGCTGATATTTCTAATGTGTGCAATGAAGCAGCACTGATTGCTGCCCGCCATCTTAGCTCTTCTGTCCAGGAACGGCACTTTGAGCAAGCCATCGAGAGGGTCATTGGAGGTGAGCCCACATCCCCTGGGAAGGGACAGGCAGTTTTTGGATAGCTCAGCCTCACTTCAGCATTTAAAGACATGATCAGTTTTTTGAACCAAAATTTAGAACTAGGGTTCTCCTAGCAGCTTTCACTCCCTCTGAATTATATGCAGGCCATTTGCAGACCTTGGGAAGCCAGAGCTAGGCGTGGGTATAGAAGACAGGAACATCTGCTTGGAGGAAGAGCAGAGCTTGGATGAATGATATTTACAAGGAAAAGCCTGTGCTAGGCAGGGGCCATCCCAGGACGCCTGCTGCTTGAGCTCTCTTGGGACAGCACTGTTAAAGGAATGATGGTTACGTGTTTGTCCCCAGCCAGTACACAGGCCATCTGGGTAGTTCATGTAGCAGCCTGGGGCAGCTCAGCTGGCTGTGCTAGCCAGGCAGGAACTGGAGTTTGGTGAGTTAATGGTCCCATAGGGCTTTGAAACTGAGAGGGTACCTCATGCTGCCATTGGCTGGTCTGGTGTGGTCCTGGAGAGGGGAATCAGGCAGATTGTAGTATACATCCCTGTGCCAAAAACTGAAGTTTAGCCAGGTTGGCAGATAAATCCTTAAGCTTCATTATTGAAGTTTCATTTTTAAAGTTTAACTGTATAGAGGAGTACATACAATCTTGAGGGCTGTCCAGTGGCTCTGGTGAGCTACTTAATCAGTCCTTGCAGTGGCGGTCTAAACAGCTCAACACATGATGTTAACTGCTTCTCTTTGTCCTGTATCTGCTATAGGTGTGCAGATTGGACATTGAGAACATCCCCCTTTGTCTCGCTATGCATGGGTGTTGCTTCTTGACACATGACAGAAAGTGACCCTGTGTTTCTGACTCATAAGTTCATTGGCAGACAGTGGCTTGTTGTTAAATTTTTTTTTTAGATTTATTGACTTACTTTTACGTGTATGGGTATTTTGCCTACATGTTTGTCTGTGTGTTATGTGTGTGCAGTGCCCACAGAGTCCAAAAGAGGGTGTCGTGCTGGGTGGTGGTGGTGCACACCTTTAATCCCAGCACTTTCGAGGCAGAGGCAGGCAGATCTCTGAGTTTGAGGCCAGCCTGGTCTACAGAGCGAGTTCCAGAACAGCCAGGGCTACATAGAAAAACCCTGCCTCAGTTGTTGGGGGTGGTGTTAGATCCCTCTGGAACTGAGTTACGCATGGTTATTAGCTGCCATGTGGATGCTGGGAGTCAAACCCTGGTCTTCTAGAAGAGCAGCCAGTGTTCCTAACCTGTTAAGCCATCTCTCTAGCCCTAAAAATGGCTTTCTAAAGCAGGATGAGTCAGGTTGGTTAGACTAGATGAATGATTTGCTCTCCAGTGCTGGGAGATGGGTTTCACTACAGAGCAGAGAGCAGGATGGAGCTGGTGCTCAAGGAAGACTGTCTGATCCAGAGGGAGGGACAGGTTCCTGACAAGACCATGGAATGGGACATGGCAGTCATTCCAGACTGTTGGGTGCCCTTGGGGGTTTGTGGGCGGACACTTTCCCATTTCTCACTCCTTGGACTGTGGTTTGTAGGCCTTGAGAAGAAGACCCAGGTCCTACAACCCAGTGAAAAGACAACTGTAGCCTACCATGAGGCTGGGCATGCAGTGGTGGGCTGGTTCTTGGAACATGCAGATCCTCTGCTGAAGGTCAGTTTCTCAAGCTGAGTGTGTCTGCTGATGGCCTCAGCAACCTCTCGGCCCGGGTGCCATCTCTGGTTCATTTCTAGGTGTCAGCCCACGCAGGAACAGCACCCTGGGAGACATGGCCCTTTACTCTCCTTTTTCTGTGTTTGAGAGAGGGAGAGACGAAGGGGGAGAGAGAGAGAGGCAGAGGAGAGAGAGGGAGAGAGAGGAGGAGAGGAGAGAGCACATGGTGGTCAGAAATGAGAGCCAGTTTTCTCCTGTATGGGTTCTGGGGATTAAACTCAGGTCCTAAGCCTGGTGGTAAGTGCATTTACCATCTGAGCATCTCACCAGCCCCCCTTTTACTTTTCAAGGAATATGTTGGTCTATAATTTGTCCAGTTCCTTTGAGGGGGAGAAGCAGAGCAGGAGGTATTGGCTCTGAGTGAGGCCTTGCTTAAGTCTTAAGCTTTGGATCAGACTCTTGTCAGAGTAACTGTGCGTTTAGTTCCTGAAGAGCCTTGTAGACAGTCAGACACTGAGGCTGTGGTGTGGGTGTACTCCTCAGGGTAACTCCGTTGGTCTCTAGTGGCTCAAACTCAGGGCTCTTACCCCGCCTCCCTCAGTCATAAGGGGGGCGTGGCCAGTGTAGCTCCTGGTGGAACAGTTTGTTTGAAGCTGACAAAGACAAGGCTTTAGTTTTTTTTTAAGATTAATTTTAATTTTTTTTAAAGATTTAATTTTATTTTATGTGCATTGGTGTTTTGTCCACGTTCATGTCTGCTTGAGGGGTGTTGGGTCTCCTGGAAGTGTAGTTACAGACAGTGGTGAGCTGCTATGTGGGTGTTGGGAATTGAACCCAGGTCCTCTGGAAGAGCAGCCAGTACTCTTAACTGCTGAGCCATCTCTCTAGCCCCTAATTTTAATTTTTTTAAAGATTTATTTTATTCGTGTGAGTGTTTTGCCTGCATGTTTATGTGCACCAGGTGACCAGCAGAAGAATGTCAGATGCCCTGGAACTCAACTTAGGGAGTTACAGGTGGTTGTGAGCCACTGTGTGGGTGGTGGGAACTGAACCTGGGTCCATTTGTTGCCAGAGCAACAAATGCTCTTAACTGTTAGCCATCTGTCCAGCCTCTATTTTTTTTTAAGTGTGTGTGTGTGTGTGTGTGTGTGTGTGTGTGTGTGTGTGTGTGTGGTTGTACACATGAGTGTAGTCCTTAAAGAGTTCTGGAGGGGGGCCATCTGATCTGGGGCTGGAGTTCCAGGTTGGTTGTAAGCCACCTGATACCTGATGTGAGTGCTGGGAAGTGAACTTGGGTTTTCTGCTAGAGCAGTCCATGCTCTTGACTTCTGACCCATTTCTTCAGCTCCAGGCTCTTATTTTTCAGGTGTCCATCATACCTCGGGGCAAGGGGCTTGGCTACGCCCAGTACCTTCCCCGGGAGCAGTACCTCTACACCCGGGAGCAACTCTTCGACCGTATGTGTATGATGCTGGGGGGTAGGGTGGCCGAGCAGCTGTTCTTTGGTCAGATTACTACAGGGGCTCAGGATGATCTGAGGAAGGTCACCCAGAGTGCCTATGCCCAGGTAAGGAGCAGTGTCCTAGTGTGTGACTCTGCCAGTTGCATTGGACACAACTAACCCTAGGCTCCTCCTAATACTTCAGATTGTGCAGTTTGGAATGAGTGAGAAGCTAGGCCAGGTATCCTTTGACCTCCCCAGACAAGGAGAAACCATGGTGGAAAAGCCATACAGTGAAGCAACTGCCCAGCTCATTGATGAGGAAGTCCGGTGCCTTATCAGGTCTGCCTACGATCGGACCCTGGAGCTGCTCACACAGTGCCGGGAGCAGGTAGAGAAGGTGAGTGGCGCTTCACTCAGAGGTAGCCAGGTCATGGGTCCCAGGTTGGGCTATGGTCAAGCCATGCTGATCTTTGTGGGCCTACTTAGGTTAGGTTGTGTCCTGTATCAGGACCACTAGTCCATCCCTGTCCTGGGCACAGCAGCCTAATGGGCAACTCTCCTTTTCAGGTGAGCAGGCGACTCCTGGAGAAAGAAGTGCTGGAGAAGGCCGACATGATAGAGCTCCTGGGCCCTCGGCCCTTTGCAGAAAAGTCCACCTATGAGGAATTTGTAGAGGGCACCGGCAGCCTAGAGGAGGACACAGACCTTCCTGAGGGGCTGAAAGACTGGAATCAGGGACGGGAGGAAGGAGGCACTGAACGGTGCTTACAGGAGAGCCCTGCATAGCTGTAGCCTATGGGTGGCCACCTGTGACCACTGTTGACTGGGAGCTGCTCAGCCTTTGTGGAGCAGCTATCAGAGTAACTGGAAAACAAATTAAAACAGGAGACAACTGCAAACAGATGTTTTAGGTGAGAGCATTCAGAATCCACAGAAGAGGGGGCTGGGACTTGGCAGCATCCAGCAAGGTAATAGCTAAGGCATCAGAGGTGTAGCCTGAGGCCCCGGCCCTAAACCTAGAGGTCTGTCAGTTCAGATAGGAGAGGGAGCTGGACGCCGGCTTCTATGAAGCCATGAGTGTTGTCTTTTTGGGGATTCTGTGTGTAGGGCCATTAGGAGCTATATCACACTTCCGGTAGACACAGAACTGATTGAGTTTCCAAGTGTGCTGCAGCCTTATAGTTTGCCTCTGAGGTGATTGCTCAGAGGATGAGTGTTGAACCAACACAGATGAAGTTTGGTGAAGAATTAATGAAAATGTAAACCAGTCATCAAGGGAAGGCTAGCTTCTTAAGCTGATCAGTCCTTAGGAAAGAAAGCCAGCACACCTGCCGATCTCTGGCTAAGGAGAGAAGTGTGGCCATTCCTGGCCTTGGTGGCAGCGTCAGAAATTTTATCAGTCAGACCTGGAGCCTAGCCTTGGAATTGTCTGCTTCACTGGTGGAGTGTCAGATTTAATTCCATTTTACAGCAATCCTTTCCCTGGCACCCTCCCCCTTTCTTTTTTGAATCTCTAAAAGGGTTGTTTTGGGCTGAGCCCTCTGTCTCTGGTGCCTATTTATCAACCATTTTGTTGTAGGACAGCTCTTGATTAAAGGAAGGGCTTTGTGAGCTCCAAGCCTCCTTGGGCTAAAAGAGGCATCTTTTTCCAGTTGATCCTGGAGCGTGGTGAGGCCTGCACTCAGACCTCAATGCTTGGGGTCCTAGAGTTCCATGAGAGAGTTCTTGCATACCTCCTCCAGGACTCCCTGGGAGCATCATCAGCTGCATCAGCCCGCTCTTCAAGTCTGCTCATGGCCTGGGGAGGAATCCATTTGCTCCCTTGACTTTTTAAAGGTTTTTGTATGTGTGCCCACAGGTGTTCATGTGTGTACATATGCATGTGTGCATATGATTACATGTGTGCATATGATTATGTGGAGGCCAGAGGTTAACATGCTATATTTCCCTCGATTGCTTTCTATCTTGATTTTTTTTCCATTTATTTAGTTGTGCTTGTGTCTGCACATGCATGTCCACAAACACATATGCACCATGGTACACATGTGTAGGTCAGAGGACAACTTGTGAGAGTCAGTTTCTCCTTCTTCTATGTGGGTTCCAACAATCATCAAGCTTGGCAGAAAGTGCCTTTACCCACTGAGCCATCTTGCCAGTCAATCTGCCTTGTTTTTTGAGATGGGGTCTCTTACTGAATCTAGCTAGATTTGCAGGCCAGCAAGCTCTAGGAATCCTCCGGTCTCTGCCTCCCAGTGCTGGGATTACAGGCGTGCATTTGTGCCAGCAGCTCTAGGGATCCTTCGGTCTCTGCCTCCCGGTGCTGGGATTGCAGGCATGCATTTGTGCCTGGCTTTGATGTGGATGATGGGAAACTGTACTTAGATTTTCATACTTGTGCAGCGAGCACTTTAGCAGCTGAACTCTCTCCAGCCCTTTAACTGATGTTGATGGGCTTCCTGGGTGACTAGTTAGGAGAGTGGAGACCTGCTCTCTGCCTCTTAAGCCTTTTTATCCTTCACTTTTCTTTGGGGCCTGGTTAAAGAGCAGACACACTGGGTGTACATAGTATGGTACATTTTCTAAATTGTATTTGCCTCAAATTTTATCAGGGGACAGATACTTTCCACTTTCGCTGTTTGTAAAATGTACTTTATTAAATTTTTTAAAATGTTTTTTAATTTCTAATTTTATGTGTATGAGAGTTTTGGCTGCATTATGTATGTATTTATGTGCACCATGTGCTTGCAATACCCGTCGGATCCCCTGGAGCTGGAGCTATAGGCAGTTGTGAGACCCTGTGTGGTTGCTGGGAATTGAACCCAGGTCCTCTGGAAGAGCAGCTGGTGCTCTTAACTGCTGAGCCATCTCTCCAGCCCCACACTATTGAATTCATTTTAAATATATAAATTTTTAAAATCTTCGGGGCTCACAGGTGGATCTCTGAGTTCAAGGCCAGCCTGGTCTACAGATTGAGATCCAGGACAGGGTCCAAAACTACACAGAGAAACCCTGTCTCGAAAAAAAAAAAAAAATCTTCGGGGCTCAATGTGTATATCATGATCTCAACCAAATCATTATTCACTGAGCTACTTAGGGTCCTAGAGGTCTTGTAGTAGGTTCCCTCTGATGAAGTGGGGGGTGATTCCTTGGCCCCAGAAGGCCTGTGACATTGTAGACTCTGGCAGAGACTCTAGGTAGGGCCAGCATTGTCACAGGGTTATTTGAGGTTGCTACTTTGGCATATCTGTGGGACTCTTTTCCAAAGTCACTGACCAGTGGTGGGGTAGGGTGGGCTGGTCCCGAGGCAGATCTACAGTGTCAGAGCCTGCCATCAGAGCATGTGATAGGCTATGGGGATGGAGGAGCTGGACAGTGGGATGTGGAGGGTAGGCAGTGTATGCCTCTGGAAGACTGGAATTACCATTGACCCTAATCACTGCTCAGCAGACCACAATCATCTACTACCCTTTGAGATGATCTGGGAGCAGGGCTCCTGTGCACCCCAGATCCTGAGGTGTCAACATACTTCTAACCACACTTGAGCTGCACCTCCCATCCTGTTCGGTCAGTGTTCCTGTGGAGGTTTGCCACCCCACATTTTCACTTCGTTTGATCCAGATCCAAACTCACAGAGATCCGCCTGTGAGCCCCGTGCTCTGGAGAGCTATAGCATCCTCTTCCTCTGCTGGTACTTTATCAGTGGAATCCATTTTCCTATTTTGTGACTTAAGGGGTGTGTGTCACAACACTCCATTTCTAGACAGCAGAACAGGTAACACCATATTGGTGCTGCTCCACCTGAAAGTATGCTAGCAGGTAAAGGCCAGCAAGGGGTGTGAGCCAGGCATCCTTCCCTGCTCAGAACTAAGAGCCACTAAGGTTGACAGGGCTTCTCCCTGCCTGCCTCCCTCTGGGGGAAGGGAAAGGGGACATGGGTGTTTAGAATGTGCCAGAAATCACACCATTCCCAGAAAATGTACACAGTAGACCAGGCTGCCAACTCAAAGACCTGAGGTGACTGCCCATGTGGAAAGTTATGGTCACTTGAGCCTGCAGGAAGGTGGTCACTCCTGGCTGGCTTCATAGTCACCTCATTTCACTGGTTAATTTAAGCAGCAAGGTTTAGGCTTCCCTGTGGCTTTTGGGCAGAGTGCTCCTTCAGTTCAGGCCACCTTTGTTGTCTGGAAGAATTGGCAGGATTTTATTTCTTACTTAGAGACTAGAAATTCAGGGCACCTGCCCCTAAAATGCAGCTCAAATAAATACAGTCTAGAACAGCACAGGAGAACCCCAGCGGCACTTTGACATCAGCTAGAAGGTCCACTGGTCCAAAGATGGTGAGGCTTTAATGCCACTCTGTAAATGTGCCCCGTGGAAGCTCCAGCAGGAAGAGTGGGTGGTGGGGGTAAGACCCTGGTAGGCTGGAGTGTGGCCAAGGGTACACAGCTACCTTGAGATTAAAAGGCAGCTGCTGGGTTGTGTCCTTTGGAAACCAGGGTTGGTTTTCATTTCAGGAGACAAGCAGAAATAACCCACATTTAAGGGTCAGCAGTGCAGAGGCAGGGTGGCTCTGAAGTGGGAGCATCCTGGATGCTGCTCCCACCCCCCAGAAGAATCCCAGGGCATTTTTTCCCAGTAGCATTCACTGCAAATGAAGATCAAAAGCCTTGTCTTCCACAGAAGACAGTGGGCAGCAGGGCAGGTTGGCCTGGGGACAGAAAGCAAGTAAACCTTTATTTCAAAACCAGTCTTTGATTCATGGTCAGAGCAGCAGTCTGTTTTGTCTTTGAGCACATGAAAGTAGTGTTGAGACATCTAAACTGAGTGTCCAACATCTCACAGCAGAGTGGGAGGCTAGATTGGCCCTGCCTCCCCTGAGCTGCTCCCAAGACATCCACAGTGTCAGAGCTTCCCAACTGAGCATTTGACAGGCTATGTGGGCGGTTGAGCTAGGCAATGGGATGAGGAGGATAGGCACAGTATATGCCCTTAGGGGAGAGAGACACAGGAATGGGGAGCCAGTACTCTGTACCTCCGAGCAATGTGGGAGTTGTCACTGAGGTTTGGTGTTCTGAAGTAAGGAAGACATGGGACAATTTCTCAGCCTTTGAGCTGTCACACAGACCAAGAGAAGCAGGCCCGGGGAGGAGACTAGAAATAGTGGTACCTGCCCAGGGCAGAGAAAGGGTGCAAATTTTAAGGTGGAAATTTTAGGGAAGTAAACCTGTTCTCACCACTTGGCTGGACAGCAGAGCCAATGCATGACTGACCACCAAATCTACTTTGGGCTTATGAGCTCACTGAGGTTGGATATACACCCCTACAGGTTCCTGGGCAACTCTCATGGGCTTGGATCCCCATACATTGAACCTATTTGGAATCTCACAAGAGACAAAAAGTCTTGTCCTAGAGACAAGTTTTTAGAAGACCGAAGCCACCATTATCCACTCCATTCCTCCTCTCATCCCAAGGCAGAGATTCCATACAGTGTCATCCCTGATTCAGGGTCCAGGAACCAGCTGGACCTAAGGCCACTGGGCTGTGCTTGTGCTGGGGTGCCCAGAGGCCTGTGCCTGGCACCCAGACTTTGACCTGTTGTCAGGTGATGGCTGGAGTCTTGGAGTTGATGGAGTACATCTCTTGTGACAGTACTGTCCTGATTTGCCATCACGGTGGTCTGGCCCAGCCCTTCAGCAACTCTCGAACAGATGGAGTTGGGCTAATCTTCCTTGGGCCCCTCCACAGTGAGGAACGTGTCCACAACTGTGCCTTGCCGTTCTGGGTCACTGGGGGGCTGTTTCTCGCGGTTCTGCTCCGCCCTTGCTTTTGTCCAGGAGGGAGAGCGTAGGCAGCCAGCTCGAGATAGTGGGTGCAGACCTGGTGAAAACAGAGTCTAGAGTTCAGTAAAATGAGGGGGGGGGGGGGAGACTGAGTCTCCACACTGTGCCTCTGCCAATCTTGTTGATAAGGCTTCTGGGTATACTTATGCTCCTGGGTGTCTGCCACAGTACTGAAGATTTTATATGATTGCCAAGGGCTTTTCTGATGTCCCTAGGAGTCACTGGAGTCAAGGCTAAGTTTTTTGTTTTTGTTCTTTAATTTGTTTTTTGAGACAAGGTCTCACTATATAATAGCTTTGGCTGGACTGGAACTTACAACATAGACCAGGCTGGCCTCAAACTCAAGAGATCCACCTGGCTCTGCCTGCCGAGTGCTGGGATTAAAACCATGCACCACTCTGCCTGGCTCAAGTTAAGTCCCGAGACTGTATTCCCTATCCCCTATGTGAACCTGATAGGGCACGCACTACCAAAGCCTTGATTCCTAAGTGCCGTGGTACAGCTAGGTCCTGCAAGCCTCAGCCTCTGCCCTATCATGAGACTTCAGCCCCTTTCCAGGGTGCAGGCTGTATGGGGCTAGGGGTACAGGTGGGCTGGAGTTGAGCTCCCCACTCTTCTTGTCCAGCCAGAGCTGTCATGGGGCATTCCTGGCTCACCACACACACATGCAGGCTTGAAGGGAAGGTAGAGCTAAGGAATGCCACCAGGATCAGGCAGAGCTCCATTTTGCAGAAAAGATGGGACAAGAATACCCATGAGGTGGAGCCAGGGTCCCCATTCATGTAGCTGTCCTATCTCAGAGCCCACAGCTCCCCTGATATATATAGACCACACCACCAACCTCCAGGAAGCTTGTGAGCAGCACCTTCAGAGCCTCCTTGGGGCTGGTGATACCTTAAAAAGGATAGTGACTTCCCAGCACTTGGCGGGGCAGACAAAGGTGGATCTCTGAGTTTAAGAGCAACAGGCGGGGTTGGGGATTTAAGCTCAGTGGTAGAGCACTTGCCTAGCAAGCGCAAGGCCCTGGGTTTGGTCCTCAGGTAACTGACTTTCATGAGGTCCTTGGTGTACAGGTTTTATCCCAGGTCATGTGTGAATGTTCTGACTTGGGGGTGGGGGTGAGGGTGGGGCTCAGCTCCTTTGATTTTCCTACCCCACAGCACAAAGTGGACAGCTAAAGGTCACCTTTTTTTAAAATGTTGGGAGACGAGGTGTGGTGGTGACTTTAATTCCAGTACTTGGGAGGTAGAGGCAGTTGAATCTCCGGAGTTTGAAGCCACCTTGGTCTACAAAGAGAGGTCAACCATGTCTTTTGTTTTGTTTTTCTAGACAGGGTTTCACTGTGTAGTTCTGGCTCTCCTGGAATTTATTTGGTAGACCAGGTAACCTTGAACTCAAGAGATCTGCCTGCCTCTGCCTCCTGAGTGCTGGGATTAAAGGGGTGCGCTACCGCCCAGTGAGACCATGTCTTTAAAAAAAAAAAAAAATCAGCACTTTATTCCCAGTACCCAGGAGACAGAAGCAGGCAGATCTGAGTTTGAGGCCAGCCTGGTCTATACAGTAAATTCCAGCACAGCCAGGACTACACAGAGAAACCCTGTCTAGAAAAACCAAAAATATATTTTTTTCCATTGGAGACTGATTGAAGGCTTTGTCCCCAATTAGGATTTGTGGCAAACCGTATGTTCTGGCCATAGGGATTGGAACATTCCCTGCTGGCATGGGATTCAGGAGAGGATGGGAAGATGGTGAGACTGTGGTCTTCCCCACATACCCGGCTCCAGGTGATAGCACCCTTCCAGAGGCTTAGCTAGTCAGGTGATCTGAGGAGGGGCCAGGTTGGTGAATGCCCCCCTCTCTTTGTGCGTGGCTTAACTTAAAATCCACATCCAGTAAGTTATATTTTCAAGGAACAATGGCTTTAGCTTCCTGTTGTTCATGGGGAGAAGTCAAGGAAAAGGAGATAGGAGGGAAATTCCTTCCTATGTGGGAAATAGCGGTGCAAGATGTAAATAAGGGACGCAATGTGCAGACAAGTGCTACATACACAGTTGGGTGGAAAAAGTGTTTTCTAGTCGGAATCTGCGGGGAACAGGGCCCAGACCTCCTCCTCTATGTTTCCTTTCCCCCAGACCACTGCAGCCTCACCTGCTGGGGATTCAGTGGCAAGGTTCTCGTCGTCGGAGTCTGCAAAGACCTCGGCCAGCTCCTGGTCAGACATGTCAGTCAGCTCAGTGAGGTCCAGGAGGTCGAAGTGGACCTCCAGAGAGGAGACACTGCTCAGAGGCTCTGGGGGTTGCAGGAGACAGTTACCACTCAGTCCTGCTTGGTGAAGGCGTCTTCCCACAGGGGTGACCTGACACTTTGGTTATGTGTGTTTTCATACATATGTGCATGCATGCATTCATGCATGCACATAAGCCAAAGCTAATGGGTGTCTAACTCAATTGCTTGCTGCTTTACTTTTTGAGATGGGGACTCTCATCTAACCAATGTGCTATACTGGCTGGCCAGGAAGTCCCAAGGATTCTCTGTTCCTGCCTCCCCGGTTCAGGGATTATAAGCATGTACCATCATGCTTCCCTTTTTTTTTTTTACAGGAGTGTTGGGGATCTGAACTCAGGTTCTTATGTTTGCACAGCGATCAGTTTACCCATTGAGCCATTCCCTGAACTGGCACTTTCTGTAAAGCCAATACTAGACAAGACCCAGGCAAACCTAGATCCCCAATAGGTCTGCATACTCCAGACTGGAGAGCTTTCTCAGCTCCTCCATTTTGCAGATGGGCAACTGCATGCATAGCTGTCCATCACTGGGTGGTGCTGCTGCCTTTCGCCCTCAGCCTGCTCTGTCCCCAATGACTGGGGTTCTTCTCTGCTGCTGGGATGGTCAGTGATACTTACGCCTCCTCTCCGTGACC
This sequence comes from Peromyscus attwateri, assembly GCA_902168425.1. Classification (NCBI taxonomy): domain Eukaryota; kingdom Metazoa; phylum Chordata; class Mammalia; order Rodentia; family Cricetidae; genus Peromyscus; species Peromyscus attwateri. The sequence goes on along the minus strand of CABHPP010117431.1, from coordinate 14,175 downwards.
TGCAGGAACCCTGGTGCTGGTATTGGGATGCCAACCTCCTCTTCCTCTATCACAGGTGTATGGCAAGTGTCCCCTGTCTCATGAGTTGGAACATTCAGGGCAGCCTGTGGCACCTTGACTTCTTTAACAATCTCTGCAACCAAGACATTGTGTCACCTCCACATGCATGGGAACCCCCACATCCCTCCAGGACCGGGATCTGCAGCAAAGTGAGGAAGAATATGAGGAGCTGGCATGTCAGGTCCTCTGACATTCTGCTGTGGCCAGGGGTTCCCAGACTCGCTTGTGGCCTTATGAGATGCTGCTTCTACCTCTCAGGCCCTGTCCTCTCTGGGTGACTAGGCAAAGGATATCTGCCAGTGGACAGACGGACAGTGGATGGACAGACAGACATACTCCGCACTGCAACTTGAGGGAGCTCTTAGTATGGGAATTCCACATCAGGTTTGCCAGTGTAAGGCTCTCCTGTCCCTATACTGCAGTTTGTCAAGTTTTGGCTGGCCTAGGGGTTAACAAAGGAACCTGTGAGTTCCTGTCTTTCTGCTGGGGACTGACTGCCTTCTGAAAATCCTGTGTAGTATTCGGATTCAAATGGAAAGAGACGTGGAGTAAGAAGTGGCATCCTTCTGTCCCATCATCCTTCACTATGCCCCGCTGCAGTTTGGAGAATGCTCTTTTCAAAAAGTGGATTGTTTGTTTTTCTTATTTAACAATTTTCTGTTGGAGAACAAGAGTCCCTCCGGGATCTGCTGGGATGGAGACTGCTCCTCATCTCACACTAGGACTAGGGTTTCCTTTCTAGTGCTTGGTGTCATGACTTAGTGGAGTTCTGGACTCTCCTGTACCTCCATATGCAATCAATGCAGCTTCTCCTATGGTACAGTTCAGAGCCCTTAGCAGGTACCTTCGTCTCCTTTCCCATCCCGTCCCCCCAGCAGCCTCCTTCCCATTCCTCAACCCCTGCCAGAGGTCTCAACAGCTACTCAGGTTGTGTCCCCTTGTGCCTGTCCCCCAGTCACCATCTTCCCAGAGGAGAGCATACCTGCCTTCCTTACCTCCCTGCCCTGTCCTCCAGGGCTCTTCCCAGACCCTCCAACTACCCTCTCTGGTTTCTAGGTCCTTCATGTGTGTCTGACCCCCACCTGAGGGCACTCAGTGTGTACCTGGGTGAATGAAAGTCCTTGTGTGATTTGTGGATCTGTGCTGGGATGGATTATTTTTGACAGCCCTGGGTGATGAACACCGAGCACACTGAGAAGAGCAGCTGCTGCTGTGAAAAAGAGTTGAACTGAGGAGGCCACAGCCCAGGCTCCCACTGTTGACAGCTGCACGTCAGGCTAGCCTGCCTTTCCTGGTGAAATGTGCTGGCAGCAGATGTGGGTCTGGAGCATCCATGAACACTTCAATCTTTCCCCATCGGATGCAAACTAGGGGGAGTGTGGATCTCAGACGGGGCCAGGAGTGCGGGAGCAGGGGGATGGGTAGAAGACCACAGTCGAGTTGTGTGCAGGACTAGTGGACCTCCTCTGAACTGTAGCTTCTTTTGGAGTGCGCTGGGAAAGCTACTGAAGGTTCTGAACTGAAAGTCTATCTGTATTTTTATGAGAGGTCACACAGTCTAAGTGGAAGGGAAGAAATGCCTCTACTTTTCCCACTTTCCTCTATTTTCCGAGGTACTGTGCTGAGATGGGGGCCCCATCTAGGACCTTAGCTATATAGCAAGTATGGCCCCTATCTTGCACCCCTCACTAGAGATCCTGGGATCACATGAGTCTTCAGCCCCTAGGACAAGTGGCCTTATTACATCTTTTCGAATTTTGTCCGTAAAGTTTTAGAGTCAATGAGATGCAGGACCTCTTTTGTGTGGGGTCCTGGGGATCAAACCAAGACCATCATGCACACTAGGTAAGTGTTATCTGTAAAGTCTTTAAAGCAGCATCATGTATCCAGTTTGGTTTTTTTCCGTCTTGCTTTGGCCTTGGTCCTGTCTCTGTTCTGTAAATCCTGGTGCTTTGTCCTAAAACAAATCTGAGGGGGAGGAGAATGAGGAAGATAGAATTGTCACCATCAAGAATATTCTTATGGAGCCGGGCGGTGGTGGCGCACGCCTTTAAACCCAGCACTCGGGAGGCAGAGCCAGGCGGATCTCTGTGAGTTCGAGGCCAGCCTGGTCTCCCAAGTGAGTTCCAGGAAAGGCGCAAAGCTACACAGAGAAACCCTGTCTCGAAAAACAAACAAACAAAAAAAAAAAAAAAAAAAAAAAAAAAAAAGAATATTCTTATGGTACACGCCCATAGTCCCAGCACTTGGGAGGTGGAGGCAGGGCTCGGTGAGACTGTCTACAAACAAGTCAATTGACCAACCTTGAGGCTGGTGTAGTGGCCACACTTACAATCCCAGCAGTTGGAAAGTGGCAGCAGGCGGTTCATGAGTTTGAGGCCAGAAGTCAAAATATACCAGGTCAGAAGAAGCCTATGACCCCCATCTCTGTGTATGTATGAATGAATGACCCTCATTTCTGTCTGTCTGAATGGATGACCCCAAGGCCCCACAATTAACAAATGACTGTGCTAAGAATCATCCAGGTTAGTCTGCACCTTCTTTGCAAGATATTGTAGGGAGAAGGAACAGATTTTCCACCAGCAAAATCTGTTGTCCTTCCCAGTTAGGAAGCAGAGCTACTGTACTAGGCAGGCCAGGGCAGGGTCAAATACTGGCCGACTGTCTGAGCCAATAGCTGAATGGGCTCAGATCTCCTGGAGTCACCTCGGACAGGGTAGAGAAAAGAGGGTGTCTGATGCCCTGGAAGGACTCCACAGTGATCCTTGGCTCTGGTCCCATACCATACAGCCTCTATGGCGGGGGCTGGGGTGGGGTGCTGCTGCTGCTACCCTAACCTGTAGGTGGAGACAGGAGCTGGGGTGCCGAGTTTCCTGCCTACCAGGTTTCCTAAGGGCTAACTTGTCACATAATGCTTTGCTGTTGCTCTATTTCTAGCACATTTGTTACTTGGAAACTAGGCTCAAATCTTGCTGGACTCCAAAGGCCTAGCCATGCTTTATGCCATTGGTCAAGTGAACAAATGAATTAATAACATGAATAAATAAATGTCAACAAAATGACCACCAGGAAGGAGAGATTGTTGCAGTGGTAGGGCTACCTGAGTCACATTTCCCAGCATCTCTCTCCCTGAATCTATACCATCACATCTGAGACCCCACATCTACTCTCGTCTTCTGAGTGCAGGGTCATAGCCTGTTCCCCTGACTCTGGGGATCCCTTGGAGATGAGGAAGAGACAGAGACTTGGTTACATCTTCATGCACATCCTTCAACACCATGGTCTGCACACTTTAAAGAAATTTATTAGTAGCTAGGCAGTGGTGGTACACCCCTTTAATCCCAGCACTCAAGAGGCAGAGGCAGGTGGATCTCTGTGAGTTCAAGGCCAGCCTGGTCTACAAAGTGAGTTCCAGGACAGCCAGGCTGTGACACAGAGAAACCCTGTCTTGAAAAACCAAAAACAACAGCAGCAGCAGCAACAACAACAACAACAACCCCAAAATTTATTAGCTGGGCCTGGTGGGGCCCACCTTTAATCCCAGCACTCAAGAGATAGAGGTAGGCAGATCTTTGTGAGCTCCAGGTCACCCAGGGCTATGTAATGAGACCTTGTCCCCCCGCAAAAAAATTATTTAGGTACAGAAATTGCATATTAGGCTTGGCATGGTGGTGCACACCTTTAATCCCAGCACCCAGGAGGTAGATAGATCTCTACAAGTTTGAGGCTAGCCTGGTCTGCATAGTAAGTGCCAGAGTAGCCAGCACTACATAGTCAGACCCCCAGCTTAACGATACTTGATAAAAATGTCACTTTTGGGAGATAGTTTCTTCAATGGCTATTGATGAAAATGAGTCTAGATTTGATGCAAAATACTGAAGGTATACTGACAAGATCTGTATGTGCTAGCCTGGCTGTGGTCCTGGGAGGTGGGATACAGACAGACCTCCATCATACTGGGCTTTGCGTTGGTGTGTGTTTCACACACTCCAAAACAAAGTGTAACTCAGATATGACAGTCATAGTTACCCACATGAGGCCTTATGAAGTCCCACCAAGTAGAGCTCCCTAGCTCAGGATGCAGACAAGTAAACCCTGCTAAAGGTCTCAAAAGCACCAGCCCTTTTAGTTTGTGCCTCCTACAAGCAGGCACAGTACCTGCACAGAATAACTAGCTGGTATTTGTTCACTAAATCGGGTGTCTGAGGCGCCCAGCCCGTCATTTACACATCAGAAACAACTCGTTCCATCCCCGTTTAAGCTTTTGGGCAAGTTCTTCCTTTCTCCAGAGAAGGAAAGAAAAACCTCTGCCCTATACAAGGGGCTGTCTGTACTGACAGCCAGGCTAACGGAGGTTCAGGGGGCACAGGCAGGTTGCGAACATCGCATAGCTCAAAAATAGCCCTGAGCTCTCTCTCTGCAAGCAAATCCTTGCATCTACCTTCTGGTACCCACAGAGCTGGTGCTGGAAGACCCAGAGTCCTGGGACTGTCAATAGCGCCAGTTCTGACTCCCCCGCCCCCTAAAACAACGACAAAGCACAACCAATCCCACTGACTGGAGGGTGTCTAGTGCTTAGGAGGATAGGGGTTCTCAAACAGGACATTGCTCCCCGCCTGCAGACACAGGAGACAGCTTGGGGGACGACTCCCAGGGGGCAGCCCTTTGGGCTTCAGAAGAAGCCATCATGTGGCTGGGCTGTCAGCGGAATGGCAAGCTGGCCAAATCCTCAGGCACCTGGTGGCTCTTTGAGATGGGACCTTCAGGAAATCCTAGAGGTGTTGGGCATGGCTAGGCAAGCGAAGGATTGTTCAGCTTACATCCAAGTTCCCACAGCGATTGATCCCTGAAAAGCTTTCTGGAAAGCTGAGAAGGGTTGGGGGGTGGGGTGATTTTTAAGAGTTTCCCCCCTATTATCAGCCACCTGCCGATGGGCAGACTCCAAGGAGGGCAGACTCACGGTAGGATATTAGTCCTCAAGGGTCCCCAGCTGCTGAGAGAGGCTGAGGAGGGAGCATACCATTCACACCTTCCCTTCTAAATATGTGGTAGCTGGGCAGCACGGACACCGCTGCCCTGCAGCACCAGAAGCTCGGGTGCATGCGCCATGACCTCACCAAAACCCCAGCTCATCCCGGAGCCCCAGACCCCCTTCCGCCTCTTATCATTCCTCCTGGTTTCGCCGCTGGGGCGAACAAAGCCTACGCGTGAGCAAGCGGGTAGCATCGCCCCCACGGATCGCCTCTCCAGACCCCGAACTCGGGTCCCGGCATGCCCCTCCCCCACTCCCAGCCTCGACTGGTAGGGGGCTCGGGGCGAAACCCCACGCCACCGCCTAGGAAGGCAGTTAGCAAGGCTTCCGGAGCTCGAAGAGCAGGGGAAGAGATGCAGTCTGTGTTTCCCGAGCCGGGTCCCCGCACGTTTCCAAGGCGCTGGCCCGGCCCCCTCCTCCGCCCCCAGCTCTGAGTCGGACCGGCCGGCTCAGGAGGCACTTGCAGATCTCCAGGCCCCGGGAGCAGCGGGCCAATGGGTAGAGGGAGGGGCTGCGGTTTGTTGCTGGGGTTCGGGGGACCCGGATCGGACTCACCTCCCCGACCAGCGCCCTCCGGAGACTCCATGCGGCCAATGGGGTCCGCGAGGGGTGTGCGCAGCGGCGGCGGGAGCCGGCCCGGGTGCTCCAACCGCTCTGGCGACTACTGGGTCCTGGCTTCGGGAGCAGCGCATCAGGGCAGCAGCTAAGGGGCCGCGGCGGCTGGGAGGAGCCCGCGGGGCGGGGCGCGCAGCTGCTTCGGGCGCCGGTCCCCTCCCCATCCCTAGCAGCCAGCAGCACAGGTGCGGCCCCGCCCTGTTCCTCGGGCGCCCCCTGCCGACCTGGCCAACAACAACCCACACCCCCACACCCTTATCTCTCCAGCACGGAGTAGCCCTTTGAGGACCCAGGGCTACAGCCGTCCAGGGCTCCTGCGCACTGACAAGCTGCGCGGGCTTCTGTCCATCCATCCATATACCCCCTAGGCGTTTGTGGGGCGCCAAGTACGTGAGGGGACCAGCGGAGCTAGGAGAGGAGGTGGCGCAAGAAGGGTCAAAGCAGCCCCGGAACTCCCAGCTTATAAGCCTGGAATTGTGAATCTAATTAATGCTATATGAATCCATACTGAGAATGCGAGGCCCGGGGGTGGGGTGTGACCTGGAGAAAGGAGGCCTTGGACATATTGAGAGCCCACAACTGGAGTCCCATCTCTAAACACTAGTCCCGCATCAAGCCTGCTTGCCTTGCACGGTGGGCTGGATAGTTTTGTGTCAACTTGACATAAGCTGAAGTCATCTCAGAGACTGGAACCTTAATTAAGAGAATGTCTCCACAATGTCCAGCTGTAGGGCATTTTCTTAATTATTGATGTGCGAGGGCCCATCCCTTTGTGGGTAATGCTATCCCTTGGTTGGTGGTCCTGGGTTCTGTAAGAAAGCACACTGTGCAAGCCATGGGGAGCAAGCCAAGTTCCTCAATGGCGTCTGCATCAGCTGCTGCCTCCAGGTTCCTACCCTGACGTCCTTTGATGATGAACTGTGATGTGGAAGTGTAAGCTGAATAAGCCCTTTTCTTCCCCAAGTTGTTTTGGTCATGGTGTTTCATCGAAGCAATAGTAATCCCTAAGACGCACAGTATCTTCCTACTCCTGGAGCCAGAGATCTGAAGATACTGAGCACAGAGACGGTAAAGTAACGTTCTTCATGTTGCACAGTCAGGGCGAGAAGTCAGAAGGCCCAGCCTAAAATCCTTTTGCTCTTTTACAAAAACCCAAAAACAACAAAACAAAGCAAACAACCATCAGGGAGAATGAGTTATTCATAGCTGAAAAGGCTGAGAGGAGTATGAACCGATGGGTAAGTTAGGTCCTGCCTTGGGCACAGTGGATGGCTAAGAGGACAGTAGCCAAACAGCTTTATTCATTCAGTAGGGTCTGATTCAAAGCTCCAGCTTCCTGAACAGATCTACCGGACACTAGGTAGCCTGTGGCCTTTGAGCCTGAAGGCCAATTCCAAACAGCTAATAGTTCTCCTTTTCTTTGGTTTACAAAACAAGGAAACACGCCCACCTGCTGGTTAAAGCCCTCTCAAGCCCCACCAGACTAGCTGAGCCAATGGTCACTTTTTGTCATTACTTCCCTTCCTGGGGCAAAGCTAGGGTGTAGGGCTAGCACAAGTGACCACTGACCACACTGGTGACAACAACCACAGTGTTTGGGCATAAGCCACTCCTAGTCAGCTGGGGCAGCATGCTGTGTTTTCCAAAATGACTATGGCAGCTAAAATGTCGTGGAGCTGATCATGGTGCTACACACCTGTAATCCCAACACTTCACAGGCGGAGGCAGGAGGAACAGGAATTCAAGATCCTCCTCTGTTACATGGCAGCTTTGCCGTCAGTCTTGGCTGCATGGGACCCTGCCTCAATAAACCAACCAAAACCACTGCAAGTGTTTCTTCCAGAACCACTCCCATCAAGACACATCTACTTCAGTGTTGTCAGAGCCTGTGACTGCACTGACCAGCGGAGTGTGGGAGATGTGATACCATGTGACTTCCAAGGCTAGGTCATTAAAAAAAAAAAAAAAGAAAGTTCAGCTTTCTTGGAAGGCTCCTGTAAAAACCAGGTCACCATGTGGTGAGAAAACCAGGCTACCCAGACTCCACCTGTGTACGTTCTGGCTGACAATCTCTTTGAGATCATCGCTAACAGCTGGCCTGACTATGCTCAGGTAGTTCCAGATGCTACTTTTGAGTTTTCCAGAAAGAGGGTGATGACGGGACTGGGTTAGGTTGCCCCACTAGTCATAGCCAAGTTTCAGATTCACACGCAAAACAAATTAGGTCACTGTATTGTCACTGTGCTTTAGGGCTCCCTGTTACATAGTCAATAGGTTATATATGTATATATGTAATTTTTATTTTATGTGCATTGGTGTTTTGCCTGCATGTGTGTCTCTGTGTGAGGGTGTCAGATCCTGGAGTTGCAGACAGTTGTGAGCTACCATGTGGGTGCTGGGAATTGAACCGGAGTTAAATTCTGCAGGAAAAGCCCTTATCAGGGTGTGTCTTGTTGGGAGCCTAGGGAATCTCCAGCCTGTGCTCCCCAAGCTGTTCATCTCTGTAATCCAATACTGAAAAGTCAAGCTGTTCTGTTGATTTCTGGCAAACAAAAACCCTTTCTATGCCATCCTGAACTAGTTTTCCTATCATTGCCCTTTTTGCTGAAAGGGTTTGTTTGTTTGTTTGTTTTGCTTTTTGACAGGGTATTCTCTGTGTAGCCCTGGCTGTCCTGGAACTCACTCTTTATTCTGTAGACCAGGCTGGCCTTGAACTGGGAGATCTGGCTGCTTCTGCTTCCCAAGTGATGGGGACTAAAGGCATGCGCCACCACCGCCCAGCTGAAATGAGCTGTTAATACATTTATTTAGTTCAGGATTCCGCAGTAGACTAATGAAAGAAAAATGCAAATCCACATGAGGCGCCTACCCTGTTGTGGATAAGGGCTCACTAATTACTCGACTGTGCTACTTCACTGATTCATGTCAAGTCTCCTCTGGGAGACTCCTAACCCCTTGCCCCTCTGCGCTCACCGTAGAGTTCACTGACAGAAAGCAGTCTGGCAGTCATGTTGGCTCTTTGTTAAGGTTTACTATAAATAAGTCACTGTTTGAGCATTCACAAGGATTCAGTGCTGTTCTTCCAGCTGGCCATTCTTTTCCAAGAATCTCTGTGTGGGGGGAAGGTGGGGGGTGGGTAGGCAAACAAGTGGAACTCATTGCTATGACTCTCAGATCCCCACTACTGAGCAAGCCTTTCTCTCCTGGTTGGATATTATGGCTGTGGAAAACGGACAGGGAAGTGTGACTGGCTGCCCCTTCTGTTTCTGGGCACACTCAGCATGTCTTTGCAAATACTCTGCTACTGAATTGCATGCAGGCCCAGTTCTGCCAAGCCATTTATTTTTCTTGGCCCTTCTTTGTTTTTGTTTTTTTTTTTCTGTTTGTTTGTTGTTGTTTTGAGCCAGGGTCTTGGTATGTAGCTCTGGCTGGATTAGAACTCACTATGTAGCCCAGGCTAGCTTCCAACCCATGGAGCTAACTTCCCCAGTGCAGTGATTACAGGCACAGCACCCCCAGCCTTTCTCTTTCTTTCCCGAGTTTCTGGAAGCCCAGCTATGCATTTCCAGTCTCATCAGGGTAACATGTGAAAGGAATTTTCACAAGTGGGGCAAGGTGGATGAACCGCAGGAGCGGGCTCTTAGCTCATATTTGACTCCAATTTGGGAACCGAGCTTGGGTGGCAGACTAAACATTCAGACATTCTTTTCTTTATTCTTCTCTGAGCGCCCGCCATGTAGACTCTGGAGAAGCGAAGGAACCGTCTCTTTTGTAGCTCGAGTTCTAGCGGGAAGAAGACCAGCAATACACTGAAGGCAACAGCCGGCAGCTGCTAGCTGCGCACCCCTTCTTCAGGCGCGTCGTTAGGGACGCACTCCCGGTTGTCGAGGTCCCTGGGGGTGGGTGGGGCGGCGGCGCTGAGGAGAGTCTCGCGAAGATTTGAGAACCAGCGCGGGATCTCGTCCGGGTTGCCAGGAGACAGCGCAGCCTCCGCAGACCTTCGCCTCTCTCCGAGTAGTGGCGGTGCTGGACTGCTGGCAGCATGGTGAGTCGGGCCGGTGCTCTGGGTGTCCAGTGCACAGAGAACCTGGAGTGAACAGGAGGACTTTCGCGCAGAAATGCGGATAGGGTCGGGTCCCGGGGACGGGGAGACCTGAGGTTAGCGGCCTGCAGTTTTGGATTACTAGAATTGAGAATTGGGCGCTTCCGTGAGGTCCCATTTGGGGAGGCCAGGATGCCTGGGGGCCTTGAATACACTTGAACTAAGATTTGGGTCTTCAGTTCTCTGGGATGGTTGTCGAATTTGCCAGACTCTTGCCTGATGTGCAAGGTATCCAGAAGTCAGAAGCTGAGTCTGCCAGATCCTTGGGATGTAGGATTCCACCTCATATGGGCTCAGGGGCACTTAAGGCTCCACAGGAAGCAGAGAGTCCGGCTCAGGAGAAACCCTAGGAACTCTGTGTCTGAGGTGGAGACCCGGTGCATACCACGGTGGCTAGAGGTCCCTCTCTACCAAGGGGTGTGGAGAGGGTCGAGTGTCATACAGTGATGAGGATATCACCTTGGGTTGCAGAGACCTCAGGCTCCTTAGGAGAACAAGGCATAAGCTCCCTGCCTCCTTAGACCGTCCTCATATAATGAGGCCCTTCCCTTTAGGATACAGGTGTTGTCACATTGTGCCAGGAGGTGGGCCATCAGCTGGTGGGTTGGCTTCTCTCTGTGGGAGCTTCTGGCTGGAAACATCGTGAATATTTACTGCTATTAAGTCTTCCCCGAAAGCTTCTGTGACATTATCAAAGCCGCTCAAAGCAGGACCCTGCCAGTAGTTTCTGCTGGGAACACGTTTACAGACACTCGCGAGTGCGCTGTTTGCTCACTCCTGACCAGAGTTCTCTGTAGTTTGGAGGAAACGAAGCCTCAGATTTGGTCATTGCTATGAGGTCACTCCTTCCTACATGTACACTGATAAGAGCTAGATCTTAGCTAAAAGGCTAATTCTCTACATGTACTGATACGTTTATTGCATGTGTTTCT
>CABHPP010117430.1:0-51298 GCA_902168425.1 Peromyscus attwateri | reverse complement strand
ACCATTACCAGCAGGATGTAACCCAAAGGGTACTCAGAGGAATGAAATCTGGCAGATGGATGTGTTTCACTTTGCAGAATTTGGAAAATTGAAATATGTACACCACACCATTGATAATTATTCATGATTTCAATGGGCAACTGCTTTGAGTTCAGAAAAAGCTGATTGTGTAATCACTCATTTGCTAGAAGTTATGGCCATTATGTGTATACCTGCACAAATCAAAACTGACAATGCTCCATCATATGTCTCTGTTAAAATGAAACAGTTTTTTGCTTATTACAATATAAAGCATGTTGCAGGTATACCACATAATCCTATATGTCAAGCAGTTATACAAAGATCAAACAGAACTCTAAAAGATATGCTAAATAAACAGAAAGGGGTAACAAAACCCCCCAGAAACAGATCACATAATGCTTATTAACTTTAAATTTTCTCAATGCCAATGAGAAAGGAACAACAGCTGCAGAGAGACATTTATATAATAGAAAACACTTCAAAATTAAATCAGCCTATATACTTTAAGTATGTGCTGACCTCAGAATGGATTTCAGGATATGTGTTACAATTGGGGACAAGATTTTGCTTATGTTTCTATAGGAAAAGAAAAGCTGTGGGTACCATCAAAATTGATAAACGTTCGATTTGAACAAGAGAGACCTCTTATTTAGAGGAGGTGATAGTTCATCAACCAGCATGAACATCCAATTTAAACTAACTTATACCAGTAACACATGCCTTTTCATTTAATCAGATAATAATTTGCCAAACAGGAACATCCCCAAAATTAGTCTTGGGGAAAGGTTTTTGTTTTTGTCTTTTAGAAGAATGAAGGTTAAGGAATCTGAAGAACATTGGACAAATGGGACAACTGAAGAAAAGGGACAAATCGTCTATCCCAAGAAACAGAGTGAAATGGTGTATGGGTATATCATTTAAAAAATTTTATGTCTTCCTAAATGTTTGTTTCTGCTTTTCTCTTAAGATTTAACACTATTGGTCTTCTAATAGTCCCAGTTCAATTAAAATTTAAAGCTGATTTTTGAATTGGAGAATGGCTCTTTCCTTCTTTAAACTCAAGCATGTTGTTGAAAGGAAAATGCATAATCCCTGCATCATGCCAGAAGTAGAGCCATCTTCTGCTATGGGACAGGAGAAAAGCCAAATTAATTAAGGAACTATTCTATTACTAATCTCAACTCTTTCATTCTATTTGGATTATTTAAACTTTTCTTAAAGTATGAATTTTATATCAAAATTTACAAGATTAATATATATATATATATATATATATATATATATATATATATATTTTAAACTCTGTTAAGATATGAATGGTCATATAGAATACTAGCTAATTCTAGAAAGAAAAAAGGTTTCAATTAGCTGCATATATATGTCTTTGTGTTAGAGTCTGTTATCAGATTTTTGCAAGAATTCATGGCCAGGCCTAACATCAACTGAAGTCTCCAGGGAAAAGATGGTCCCCCACAACAATAACAATTCCAAGTGGACAATAATAACATCACTAAGCTGACAAACATCATCTACAGATCAGCTTTGAACTACAAAATGCTCAGAGCAATTTTGAGAGAGCTAGCTGAAATGATCCAGTCTCAAAGACTACTTGAATAAGGATTTGAGATAAACCCTGAACTTTGGCATTATACACAAACTGGATAATGAAGGATATAGTTACCTTCCTAGAATTTGACAATTAATCTGATATTTTTCTTTTCAGGATAAAGATATCTTTGCCCATTCCCAGCAGGAAGCCATTTTAAGAATAGGACGCCCAGATTCCCAAAGAGGTGGTGTGGGGCGGGGAGGTTTTTTGGTCTTTTAATGGGTTATGGGTCTGGGATAATTTTCATTGATTAGGGGTTTTGGTTACAAGTTGTTGTCAAGGTTTAGGAAAAGGGCTAAGCAAAGGAGATTTGATTTAACATTCTTGTTAAAAAAAGAAAAAAAAGAAAAGAAAAAGAAAAAGACAATTACTAGTTTTAAATAATTTACATTGGATTGGATTGTTTTATATTGTATACAAATTATATATATTGAAATTGATATTGTTAGAAAATGCTGTATGTATATTTCTAACTGTATTTATACCGTTCATTTAACAATGTAATACGATTTTCTGATCCTTGAATGTTATTATTACCAACTATTAGGATGATATAAAGAAATGAAAGTTAGTAGTTAGACATTATAATAGAACTTGTAGGTATATTAGGTAAATTTTCAAGATTGAGCAGATATATTTTAGATAGACAGGTCATCTTCAAACCCTTCAGAGATCTACAGAATATGGCATTTAAAATGTTTTAATAACTTAGAAAATTTTTCTTTTTTGTTATGACTATGAGACATGTTGGCTCCTGCAGTACCAATCTACTTCAGAGAAAATACGGGCATTGAAAAAAACTGCAACTGGAGTCAACTTTCATTGTGGCCAAAGTTAGTCACCGGACATCAAAGTATTCTCGAATCAACTGCTGACAAACAGGACAGACAGGACATGAAACAACGGACTACTGATTCTTGCAAAAAAAAAGTGTGGTTATGGCTTTATCAAAAGGCATCTTCTGAGGCCTGGACAATATGGCACCATCCCTGAAATGGCCTTCACAATTTGGAAAAGGTACAGTGCCTTTTTATTCGAAGGCAGCTGAACAGGCAATGGGCTGATGGCTTCTGATGTGCAAAGGAACAGCAGCTGAAACAGTTATTCTTGAAGAGTAACTAAGCTCACGCCTCTCAATAGTAGAAGGGCAATTAATAGAGGGATGTGAAGAAGGACGGGATGCTGAGATGAAGCCACATACACACATAGCCAAGAAGAATGGACAGCTGAATTCAAAAAATATCAACAATTTCCATAATTTAAAATCCTGAATCATGACATGACATTAGTGGAATTCAGGTATTTCTGGTACATGGACTGCTCTCACCCAATGTGAGGTTGAACTGTTGACTTTGTGTACATCTTACTTCACAAATTGGTCTGTCAGATACTCTAAGCCTATAGGCTGAAGATGTTGCCCCAACAATGCCGAGAAACCTCAGATGACTGTCCAGGCAGCTGGCTCTTTCTGTCAACTCACAATTTTTTGAAGTTGCTTGCATGTACTTCCTGTTTTTATTTTTGTTAGCTAATATTATTTCCTTCTTGGGTCTCTTAAAGAGTTGAAGATTATTTAGTTATAGTTGAAGATTAATTAGGATAGAAAGGGAATTAGATACAATAGGATAGATAATGGAATTATTTTCTCTTAATTTGTTAATTACAAATGGACTAGACATTGTTTAGGTATTTATTACTTGTATATATTGTATATAGTTATTGTACATTTTTATATAGTTTTTCTTATGTAAGTTATAAGCTTTTTCCTTTTTTAAATTAAAATAGAAAAGGAGAAATATGGTGATATTTTCTTTTGTGCTTAAATGTTATTTGTATGTTAATAAATAAAATTGCCTGGGGGTCAGTGCTATTCCCAAGCCATAGGAAAGGAGGGTAGTGGTGGCTTACGCTTGTAGTCCCAGCACTTGGTAGGCAGAGTTAGGTAAGTCTCTGTGTGTTCAGGGATACAGCCAGCATTGGTTACACATGCCTTTAATCTCAATACCAACCTTCGAACATCTGGAGGTCTATACAGACAGTCCACGATGAGGCAGTCATGTGGTTGGTTCTACAACCAATGAGAAGGCAGAACAGAAACTCTGTATAAGGACTTTAACACAGGAGGTGTGTTGGTTCGGAGAGGTAGGACCATGGCAGGAGGAAGGTAAGGATTTAGCTCTTAGCTCTGACCTCTTGTTTTTCTTCCTTGCATTGTTTCTGCGTTTTTTATTTAATAAATCTGTTGGTTACATCTACAGTGTGTTTTTCTCAAAAGCAGAGTGTTTTCCTGTTTAGGCAACCCATGTTGAATTCACCATCATAAATGGAGATGAATCACATGCAGTCTCTCATCCTCCGAGCAACAGTTCTTTTTGGTTAAGGAAAGTCACTATTGGGCTCCCATTGAGATACCCAGTGCAAAAGGCACTTGCGTCTGTTTCCAGCAAGTAGAGTGCATTGGATGGAAGAGAAGCTATTGTTTTGCCCAGTTTCCTAAGCAGAGTTGAACTAGATATGGCCCGTGTGTGTAGGAAGCACAGTTCTTTATTTTTGAGCCAGGTCACTGTTCTGGCTGTGTGGGAAATGCAGGGGAGCAGAAGAGAGGAGTTTTCTCAAAAGCAGAGTGTTTTTTTCTTTAGGCAACCCACTGGTAAATTCAACTTCATAAACTGAGTTGAATCACATGCAGTATCTTATCCTATGAACAACAGTTCTTTTCAGGTAAGTAAGTCACTATTGGGTTCCCATTGAGATACACAGTTCAAAAGGCACTAGCGTCTGGTCCCAGCAAGAACATTGTATTGCATGGAATACAAGCTACTGTTTTGCTCAGTTTCCTAAGCAGAGTTGAACTAGATATGGCTTGATTGTAGGAAGCACAGTACTTTTGTTCTGAGCCTGCTTACTGTTCTGGCTGTATAGGAAAAACCACAGATTAGAAGAGTGCGGTTTTCTCAAAAGCAGAGTGTTTTTCTCCTTAGGTAACGCAGTGTTGAATTCACCTTCATAAATGGACTTGAATCACATGCAGTCTCTTATCCTACGAGCAAGAGTTCTTTTCGGCTAAGGAAAGTCACTATTGGGCTGCAGTTGAAATACACAGTGCAAATGGCACTCGCATCTGTTCCCAGTAAGTACAGTGTATTGGATGGAAGAGAAGCTACTGTTTTGCTCAGTTTCTGAAGCAGAGTTGAAAGCGATATGGCCCATGTGTAGAAAGCACAGTTGTTTATTTCTGAGACAGCTCACTGTTCTCGCTGTATAGGAAATAAAGAATAGAGTAGAAGAGTGTGCTTTTCTCAAAAGCAGAGTGTTTTTCTCTTTAGGCTACCCAGTGTTGATTTCACCTTCATAAAAGTAGTGGAATCACATGCAGTCTCTTATCCTATGAACAACAGTTCTTTTCGGGTAACAAATGTCACTATTGGGTTCCCATTGTCATACACAGTGCAAATGGCACTTGCGATTGTTCCCAGCAAGTACAGTGCATTGGATGGAAGAGAAGTTACTGTTTTGCTCAGTTTCCTAAGCAGAGTGGAACTAGATATGGCCCGTGTGTGTAGGAAGCACAGTTATTTTGTTCTGAGACATCTCACTGTTCTGGCTTTATAGGAAATACAGGAGAGTAGAAGATAGGGGTTTTCTCAAAAGCAGAGTGTTTTTCTCTTTAGTCAAAGCAGTGTTGAATTCACCTTCATAAACGCATTTAAATCACATGCAGTCTCTTATCCTAGGAGCAACAGTTCTTTTCGGTTAAGGAAAGTCACTTTTGGGATCCCATTGTGATACATAGTGCAAATGGCACTCGTGACTTAGCAGCAAGTACAGTGCATTGGATGGAAGTGAAGCTACTGTTTTGCTCAGTTTCCAAAGCACAGTTGAACTAGATAGGGCCAGTGTGTAGGAAGTACAGTTCTTTTTTTTTTTTTGAGCCTGTTCACTGTTCTGGCTGTATAGGAAATACAGGAGAACAGAAGAGTGTGCTTTTCTCAAAAGCAGATTGTTTTTCTCCTTAGGCAACCCAGTGTTGAATTTACCTTCATAAACGGTGTGGAATCACATGCAGTCTCTTATCCTACAAGTAACAGTTCTTTTCGGGGAAGGAAAGTCACTATTGGGCTCCCAATGAGATACACAGTACAAAAGGCACTCGTGTATGTTCCCAGCAAGTGCAGTGCATTGGATGGAAGAGAAACTAACGTTTTGCTCAGTTTCCTAAGCAGAATTGAACTAGATATGGCCCGTGGTTAAGAATCACAGTTCTTTATTTCTGATCCAGCTCACTGTTCTGGTGTATAGTAAACGCCATAGAGTAGAAGTTTGTGGTTTTCTCAAAAGCAGAGTGTTTTTCTCTTAAGGCAACACAGTGTTGAATTCACCTTCATAAACGGAATTGCATCACATGCAGTCTATTATCCTATTAGCAACGGTTCTTTTACGGTAAGTCAAGTCACTATTGTGCTCCCTTTCAGATACATAGTATAAATGGCACTCGTTTCTGTTCCCAGGAAGTACAGTGCATTGGATGGAAGAGACTCAACTGTTTTGCTCAGTTTTATATACAGAGTTGAAATAGATATGGCCCGTGTGTGTAGGAAGCACACTTCTTTTGCTCAAAGCCAGCTCACTTTTCTGGCTGTATAGGAAATACAGGAGAGTAGAAGAGTGTGGTTTCCTCAAAAGCAGACTGTTTTTCTCTTTCGGCAACCCAGTGTTGAATTCACCTTCATATACAGAGTTGAATCACATGCAGTCTTTTATACTACATGCAAGAGTTCTTTTTGGGGAAGGAAAGTCACTATTGGGCTCCCATTGAGATACACAGAGAAAATGGCACTCGGGTTTGTTCCCAGCCTCTACAGTGAATTGGATGTAATACAATCTATGGTTCTTCTCAGTTACTTAAACAGAGTTGAACTAGATAAAGACCCAGTGTGTGGGAAGAACAGTTCTTTTTTTCTGAGCAAGGCCACTGTTCTGGTCCTATATGGAACTCAGTAGACTAGAAGAGTGCTCCTTTCTCAAAAGCAGAGTGTGTTTCTTGTAAAGAAATTCAGTGTTAATTTCCAAGTCCTAAACAGAGTTGAATCACGAGGTGTATCTTGTCCTAGGAGCAACAGTTCTTTTCGGGTATGGTAAGTCACTATTTTTCCCTTTGAGATACACAGTGCAAATCGCAAGCGAGTCTGTTCCCAGCAACTACAGTGCTTGGATGTAAGACAAGCTACGGTTCTTCTCAGTTTCTTAAGCAGAGTTGAACTAGATATGGACCGAGTCTGTAGGAAGCACAGTCCTTTTATTCTGAGCAAGGTCACTGTTCTGGCCCTATAGAAAACACAATAGACTAGAAGAGTACTCCTTTCTCAAAAGCAGAGTGTGTTTCTTGTAAAGCAACTCAGTGTTAATTTCCCAATCCTAAACGCAGTTGAATCACATCTCATCCTAGGAGCAACAGTTCTTTAAGGGTAAGGAAAGTGACTATTGGACTCCCATTGAGATACACAGAGCGAATAGCACCCGCGTATATTCTCAGCTTGTACAGTCCAATTATTGTAAGACAAGCTACAGTTCTTCTCAGGTTCTTAAGCAAGGTTGAACTAGATAGGGAACGAGTTTGTAGGAAGCACATTTTTTTTGTTCTGAGCAATGTCACTCTTCTGGCCGTATAGGAAACACAGTAGAATAGAAGAGTGCTCCTTTCTAAAAAGCAGAGTGTTTTTCTTGAAAGGCAACTCTGTTAATTTCCAATCATAAATGGATTTGAATAACGTGCTGTATCTTGTCCTATGAGCAAAAGTTTTTTTCGCGGAAGGAAAGTCACTATTGGGCTCCCATTGAGATACAAAATGAGAATCGCACCAGTGTCTGTTCCCAGAAACTACAGTGCATTGAATGTAAGACAAGCTACAGTTCTTCTCAGGTTCTTAAGAAGAGTTGAACTATTGTGTGTAGGAAGCATAGTCTTTTGTTCTGAGCATGGTCACTGTTCTGGCCCCATAGGAAACACAGCAGAGTAGAAAATTGCTCCTTTTTCCAAAGCAGAGTGTGTTTCCTGTAAGGAAACTCAGTGTAAATTTCCCAGTCCGAAATGGAGTTGAATCACGTACTGTATCTTATCCTACATGCAATGTTCTTTTCGTGTAAGGTAAGTAAATATTGGGCTCCCATTGACATACACATTGAGAATCTCACCCTCTTCTGTTCCCAAGAACTACAGTGCATTGGACGTAAGACAAGTTACGGTTCTTCTGAGCAGAGCTGAATTAGATATGGACTGAGTGTATAGGAAGAACAGTTCTTTTGTTCTAAGCAAAGTCACTCCTTTGGCCCTATAGGAAACACAGAATACTAGAAGACTGCTTCTTTCTCAATGGCAGAGTCTGTTTCTTGTAAGGCAACTCAGTGATAATTGCCCAGTACTAAACGGAGTTGAATCATGTGCTGTATCTTGCTTGTCCTAGGAGCAAGAGCTCTTTTCTGGTAAGGAAAGTCATTATTGGGCTCCCATTGAGATACACAGTGAGAATCCCACCCGTGTCTTTTCGCAGAAACTACAGTGCATTGGATGTAAGACAAGCTATGGTTCTTCTCAGTTTCTTAAGCAGAGTTGAACTAGATATGGACCCAGTGTGTAGGAATACCAGATCTTTTGTTATGAGCAAGGTCACTGTTCTGGCCCTCTAGGAAACACAGCAGAGTAGAAAAGTGCTCCTTTCTCAAAAGCAGAGTGTGTTTATTGTAAGGAAACTCAGTGCTAATTTTCTGTCATAAATGGAGTTGATGCACATGCTGTATCTTGTCCTACAAGCAAGGGTTCTTTTCTTGTAAGGAAAGTCACTATTGGGCTCCCATTGAGATACACATTGAGAATTGCACCCGAATATTTTCCCAGCAACTACAGTGCATTGCATGTAAGACAAGCTATGGTACTTCTCAGTTTCTTAAGCAGAGTTGATCTAGATATGAACCGAGTGTGTAGGAAGCACAGTTTTTTTTTTTCTGAGCAAGGTTACTGTTCTGGCTCTATAGGAAAAACAGCAGAGTAGAAGAGTGCTCCTTTCTCAAAGCAGAGTGTTTTTCTTGTAAGGCAACTCAGTGTTAATTTCCCAGTACTAAACGGAGTTGAATCACGTTCTGTATTTTGTCCAAGGAGCAACAGTTCTTTTAGGGAAAGGAAAGTCACTATTGGGCTCCCATTGAAATACACAGTGCAAATCGCACCTGCATCTGTTAACATCAACTACAGTGCATTGGATGTAAGACAAACTATGGTTCTTTACTATTTATTAAGCAGACTTGAACTAGATATGGACCCAGGGTGTAGGAAGCAGAGTTCTTTTCTTCTCAGCAAGTTCACGGTTCTGGCCATATAGGAAACACAGCAGAGTAGAAGAGTGCTGCATTCTCAAAAGCAGAGTGTGTTTCTTGTAAGGAAACACAGTGTTAATTTCCCAGTCATAAATGGAGTAGAATCACATGCTGTATCTTGTCCTACAAGCAATGTTCTTTTTGGATAAGGAGAGTAACTATTGGGCTACCTTTGTGATACACAGAACTAATCGCACCTGCATCTGTTCCCAGCCACTACAGTGCATTGGATGTAAGACAAGCTACAGTTCTTCTCAGTTTCTTCAGCAGAGTTGAAGTAGATATGGAACCAGTGTGTAGGAAGAACAGTTTTTTTTTCTGAGCAAGGTCACTGTTCTGGCCCTATAGGAAACACAGTAGAGGAGAACAGTGCTCCTTTCTCAAAAGCAGAGTGTGTTTCTTGTAAGGCAACTCAGTGTTAATTTCCTAGTCCTAAACGGAGTTGTGTCACCTGCTGTATCTTGTCCTAGGAGCAACAGTTCTTTTCAGGTAAGGAAAGTCACTATTGGGCTCCTATTGAGATACACAGTGCGAATCGCATCCACATCTGTTCCCAACCTCTACAGCGCATTGGATGTAAGACAAGCTACGGTTCTTCTGAGTCTTATGAAGAGTTGAACTAGATATGGATGCAGTATGTAGGAAGCACAGTTCTTTTGTTCTGAGCAAGGTCCCTCTCCTGGCCCTTTAGGAAAAACGTTTGAGGAGAACAGTGCTTCCTTTTCAAAAGCAGAGTGTAAGGAAACTCAGTGTTAATTTCTCAGTCCTAAACGTAGTTGAATCATCAGCTGTATCTTGTCCTTTGAACAACAGTTCTTTTCAGTTAAGGAAAGTCACTATTGGGCTCCCATTGAGATACACAGTGCAAATCGCACCCGCGTCTGTTCTCAGCCTCTACAGTGCACTGGATGTAAGAGAAGCTACGGATATCTCATTTTCTGAAGCAGAATAAACTAGATATGGACCCAGTGTGTAGAAAGCAGAGTTCTTTGGTTTTGAGCAATGTCACTGCTGTGGCCCTATAGGAAACACAGTACAGGAGAACAGTGCTCCTTTCTCAAAAGCAGAATCTGTTTCATGTAAGGCAACTCAGTGTTAATTTCCCAGTCCTCAATGGAGTTGACTCACGTGCTGTGTCTTGTCCTGGCAGCAACAGTTCTTTAAGGGTAAGGAAAGTCACTATTGGGCTCCCATTGAGATAGACAGTGCAAATCGCACCTGAGTCTCTTCCCAACCACTACAGTGCATTGGATGTAAGACAATCTACGGATCTTCTTAGTTTCATAAGCAGAGTTGATCAAGATATGGATCCAATGTGTAGGGAGCACAGTTCTTTTATTGTGAGTAAGGTCACTGTTCTGGCTCTATAGGTAACACAGTAGAGGAGAACAGTGCTCCTTTCTCAAAAGCAGAGTCTTTATGATGTAAGGCTACTTAGTGTTGATTTCCCAGTCCTAAATGGAGTTGAGTCACCTGCTGTATCTTGTCCTAGGAGCAACAGTTCTTTTCTTGTAAGGAAAGTCACTATTGGGCTCCCATTGAGATACACAGTGCGAATCGCATTTGTGTCTGTACCCAGCCTCTACAGTGCATTGGATGTAAGACAAGCTACGGTTCTTCTCAGTTTCTTAAGCAGAGTTGAACTATATATGGACCTAGTGTTCAGGAAGCACATTTCATTTGTTCTGAGCAAGGTCACTGTTCTGACTCAATGGTAAACACAGTAGACTAAGACAGTGCTCCTTTCTCAAAACCAGAGTGTGTTTCATGTAAGGCAACTCAGTGTTAATTTCCCAGTCTTAAACAGAGTTGAATTACGTGCTGTATCTTGTCCTAGAAGCAACAGTTCTTTTCGGGTAAGGAAAGTCACTATTGGGCTCCCATTGAGATACACAGTGCAAAGTGCACCCACATCTGTTCTCAGCCTCTACAGTGCATTGTTTGTAAGACAAGCTACAATTCTTCTAATTTCTTAAGCAGATGTGAGCTAGATATGGATACAGTTTGTAGGAAGCACAGTTCTTTTGTTCTGAGCCAGGTCACTCTTTTGGCCCTATAAGAAACACAGTCGAGGAGAACAGTGCTCCTTTCTCAAAAGCAGAGTCTTTTTCATGTAAGACAACTCAGTGTTAATTTCCCAGTCCTAAACAGAGTTGAATCATGTGCTGTATCTTGTCCTAGAAGCAACAGTTCTTTTCGGGTAAGGAAAGTCACTATTGGGCTCCCATTGAGACATACAGTGCGAATCGCATCCGCGTCTGTTCCCAACCTCTACAGTGCATTGGATGTAAGACAAGCTACAGTTCTTCTCAGTTTCTTAAGCAGAGTTTAACTACAAATGGACCCAGTGTGTAGATAGCACAGTTCTTTGTTTGACCAAGATCACTCTTCTGGCCCTATAAGAAACACAGTAGAGGAGAACAGTATGCCTTTCTCAAAAGCAGAGTGTGTTTATTGTAAGGCAACACAATGTTAATTTCCCACTCCTAAATGGAGTTGAATCACGGGCTGTATCTTGTCGTAGGAACATCAGTGCTTTTCGGGTAATGAAAGTCACTATTGAGCTCCCATTGAGATACACACTGCTAATTGCACATGCTTCTGCTCCCAGCCACTACATTGCATTGGATGTAAGACAAGCTATGGTTCTTCTCAGTTTCTTAAGCATAGTAGAACTAGATATTGATTCAGTGTGGAACAAGCACAGTTATTTTGTTGTGACCAAGGTCACTGTTCTGGCCCTATATGAAACACAGTAGAGAAGAATTGTGCTCCTTTCTCAAAAGCAGAGTCTTTTTCATGTAAGGCATCTCAGTGTTAATTTCCCAGTCCTAAATGGAGTTGAGTCGCCTGCTGTATCTTGTCCTAGGAGCAACAGTTCTTTTCGGAAAAGGAAAGTCATTATTGGTATCCCATTGACGTACACTGTGCGAATTGCATCTGCGTCTGTTCCCAGCCTGTACAGTGCATTCATTGGATGTAAAAAAAGCTACGGTTCTTCTCAGTTTCTTAAGCAGAGTTGAACTAGATATGGACCCAGTGTGTAGATAGCACAGTTCTTTTATTCTGAGCAGGGTCACTGTTCTGGCCCAATAGGAGATAAAATAGACTAGAAGAATGCTCCTTTCTCAAAAGCAGAGTGTAGCTAGAGTTTTCCTGCCTGGCCCACAGGCAGGATAAGTCTCTCTCACCTGCCAGTCCCACAGCCGCTTAGACCCAACCAAGTAAACACACAGATTTATATTGCTTGCAAACTGTATGGCCATGGCAGGCTTCTTGATAACTGTCCTTATATCTTAAATTAATCCATTTCCATAAATCTATACCTTGCCACATGTCTCGTGGCTTACCGGCATCTTTACATGCTGCTTGTCCTGGCGGTGGCTGGCAGTGACTCCTTCCTCCCTCCTGCTCTTTTCTCCTCTCTGTGAGTCCCGCCTATACTTCCTGCCTAGCCACTGGCCAATCAGTGTTTTATTAGCAACACATTTGTCATACAGAACATCCAACAGCAGCAGAGTGTGTTTCTTGTAAGGCAACTCAGTGTTAATTTCCCAGTCCTACACGGAGTTGGATCAGGAGCTGTATCATGTCCTAAATGCAAGAGTTTTTTTTCAGGTAAAGAAAGTCACTATTGGGATCACATTGAAATATATAGTGTGAAACACACCTGCGTCTCTTCCCAGCAACTACAGTACATGGGATGTATGACCAGTTACAGTTTTTTCATTTTCTTTAACACAGTTGAATTAGATATGGATGCAGGGTGTAGGAAGCACAGTTCTTTTGTTCTGAGCAAGGTCACTGTTACTTCACTATAGGAAACACAGTAGAGGAGAACAGTGCTTGTTTCTGAAAAGGAGAGTGTGTTTCTTATAAGGCAACTTAGTGTTAATTTCCCAGTCCTAAACGGAGTTGAATCAATTGCTGTATCTTGTCCTAGAAGCAAAGTTCTTTTCGGGTAAGGAAAGTCACTATTGGGCTCCTTTTGAGATACACATTGCAAATCGCACCTGCGTCTGATCCCAGCCACTACAGTGCATTGGATGTAAGACAAGCTACGGCTCTTCTCAGTTTCTTAAGCAGAGTTGAACTAGATATGGATCCAGTGTCAAGGAAGCACAGTTCTTTTTGTTGTCAGCAATGTCACTGCTGTGGCCCTAAAGGAAACACAGTACAGGAGAACAGTGCTCCTTTCTCAAAAGCAGAGTCTGTTTCATGTAAGGCAACTCAGTGTTAATGTCCCAAGCTTAAACGGAGTTGAGTCACCTGCTGTATCTTGTCTTAGGAGCAACAGTTCTTTTCTGGTAAAGAAAGTCACTATCAGGCTCCCTATGAGATAGGCAGTGCGAATCACATCCGTGTCTGTTCCCTGCATCTACAGTGCATTGGATGTAAGACAAGCTATGATTCTTCTCAGTTTCTTAAACAGAGTTGAACTAGATATTGACCCAGTGTGTAGGAAGCACATTTCTTTTTTTCTGAGCAAGGTCACTCTTCTGGTTCTCTAGGAATCACAGTAGTGGAGTGCTGTGGAATGTTCTGTATGGCAAATGTGTTGCTAATAAAGCACTGATTGGCCAGTGGCTAGGCAGGAAGTATAGGCGGGGCTAACAGAGAGAATTAAAAGAGCAGGAAGGCAGAAGGAGTCACAGCCTGCCAGCCTGCCAGCCAGCAACCGCCAGGACAAGCAGCATGTAAAGATGCCGGTAAGCCACGAGCCATGTGGCAAGGTATAGATTTATGGAAATGGATAACTTAAGATATAAGGACAGTTAGCAAGAAGCCTGCCACGGCCATACAGTTTATAAGCAATAGAAGTCTCTGTGTTTCCTTGGTTGGGTCTGAGCGGCTGTGGGACTGGCAGGTGAAAAAGATTTATCCTGACTGTGGGCCAGGCAGGAAAACTCCAGCTACAGTGGAGAACAGTGCTCCTTTCTCAAAAGAACAGTTTGTTTCTTTATGGCAACTCAGTGTAAATTTCCCAGTCCTAAACGGAGTTGAATCACGTGCTGTATCCTGTCCTAGGAGCAACAGTTCTTTTCGGGTAAGAAAAGACACTATTGGGCTACCCTTAAGATACACAGTGCCAATCACTCCGGCATCGATTCCGAACAACCTCAGTGCATTGGATGTAAGACAAACTATGGTTCTTCTCAGTTTCATAAGCAGAGTTGAACTAGATATGGAACCAGTGTGTAGGAAGTACAGTTCTTTTGTTCTAGCAAGGTCACTGTTCTGGCCATATAGGAAACACAGTAGAGGAAAACAGTACTATTTTCTCAAAAGCAGAATCTTTTTATGTAAGGCAACACAGTGTTAATTTCCCAGTCCTAAACAGAGTTGAGTCGCCTGCTGTATCGTGTCCTAGGAGCAACAGTTCTTTTCCAGTAAGGAAAGTCACTATTGGGCTCTCATTGAGATACACAATGCGAATCGCATCCACGTCTGTTCACAGCCTCTACAGTTCATTGGATGTAAGACAAGCTATGGTTCTTCTCAGTTTCTTAAGCAGAGTTGAACTAGATATGGACCGAGGGTTTGGGAAGCACAGTTCTTTTGTTCTGAGCATGGTCACTTTTCTGGCCTTATAGGAAACACAGTAGACTAGAAGAGTGCTCCTTTCTCAAAAGCAGAGTTTCGTTCTTGTCAGGAAACTCAGTGTTAACTTCCCAGTCCTAAACAGAGTTGAATCACATGCTGTATCTTGTCCTAGGAGCAACAGTTCTTTTCGGGAAAGGAAAGTCACTATTGGGCTCCCTTTGAAATACACAGTGCAAAATTGCACCTACGTCTGTTCACAGCCACTACAGTGCATTGGATGTAAGAAAAGCTATGGGTCTTCTCAGGGTCTTAAGTAGAGATGAACTAGATATGGAACCAGTGTGTAGCAAGCACAGTTATTTTGTTCTGAGCGAGGTCACTGTTCTGGTCATATAGGAAACACAGTAGACTCGAAGAGTGCCGTTTTCTCAAAAGCAGAGTGTGTTTCTTGTAAGGCAACTCAGTGCTAATTTTTCAGTCATAAACGGAGTTGAATCACGTGCTGCATCTTTTCCTAGGAGCAACAGATCTTTTCCGTTAAGGAAAGTCACTTCAGAGGCTCCCATTGTGATACACAGTGCGAATCACACCTGAGTCTGTACCCAGCAACTACAGTGCATTGGATGTCAGACAAGCTATGGTTCTTCTCAGTTTCTTAAACACAGTTGGACTAGATATGGTCCTTGTGTTTAGGAAGCAGATTTCTTTTGTTCTGAGTAAGGTCACTCTTCTGGCCTTATAGGAAACACAGTCACCTAAAGGAGTGCCGTTTTCTCAAGAGCAGAGTGTTTTTCTTGTAAGGCAACTCAGTGTTAATTTCCCAGTCCTATATGGAGTTAAATCACGTGCTGTATCTTGTTCTAGAAGCAACAGTTCTTTTCGGGTAAGGAAAGTCACTATTGGGCTCAATTTTAAAAACACAGTGCGAATCGCACCAGCATCTGTCCCCAGCAACTAGAATGCATTGGATGTAAGACAAGCTATGGTTCTCCTCAGGTTCTTAAGCAGAGTTGAATTAGATATGTAACCAGTGTGTAGGAAGCACAGTTCTTTTGTTCTGAGCAAGGTCACAGTTCTGGCACTATCGGAAACACAGTACAGTAGAAGAGTGCACCTTTCCAAAAGCAGAGTGTGTTTCTTGTAAGGCAACTCAGTGTTCTTTTGCCAGTCCTAAAAGGAGTTGAATCACATGCTGTATGTTGTCCTGGGAGCAACAGTACTTTTCGGGTAAGGAAAGTCACTATTGGGCTCCCATTGAGATACACAGTGTGAATCATACCTACGTCTGTTCCTAGCACCTGCATTGCATTGGAAAAGACAAGATACGGTTCTTCTCACTTTCTTAAGCAGAGTTGAACTAGATAGGGTCCAAGTGTGTGGGAATCACAGTGCTTTTGTGCTGAGCAAGGTCACTTTTCTGGCCATATAGAAAACACAGTAGACTAGTACAGTGCTCATTTCTCAAAAGCAGAGTGTGTTTCCTGTAAGGCAACTCAGTGTTAATTTCCCATGCCTAAACAAAGTTGAATCATGTGCTGTATCTTGTCAGAGGAAAAAAAGTTCTTTTTGGGTAAGGAAAGTCACTATTGGTCTCCCTTTGAGATACACAGTGTGAATCCCACCCTTGTCTGTTCCCAGGCACTACAGTTCATTGGATGAAGACAATATACGATTCTTCTCTGATTCTTAAGCAGAGTTGAACTAGATAGGGGCAGAATGTGTGGCGAGCACAGTTCTTTTATTCTGAGCAAGGTCACTGTTCTGTCCCTATAGGAAACACAGTAGACTAGAAGAGTGCTCCTTTCTCAAAAGCAGAGTGTTTTTCCTTTAAGGCAACTTAGTGTTAATTTCCCAGTCCTAAACGGAGTTGAATCAATTGCTGTATCTTGTCCTAGAAGCAACAGTTCTTTTCAGGTAAGGAAAGTCATTATTGGGCTCCCATTGTGATACAGAGTGCTAATCGCACCCATGTCTATTCCCAGCCACTACACTTCCTTGGATGTAAGAGTAGCTACGGTTCTTCTCAGGTTCTTAAACAGAGTTGACCTAGATATGGACCGAGTGTTTGGGAAGCACAGTTCTTTTGTTCTGAGCAAGGTCACTCTTCTCTTCTTATAGGAAACACAGTAGAATAGAAGGGTGCTCCTTTCTCAAAAGCAGAGTGTGTTTCTTGTAAGACAACTCAGTGCTAATTTCCCAGTCCTATATGGAGTTAAATCATGTGCTGTATCTTGTCCTCGGAGCAACAGTTCTTTTCTTGTAAGGAAAGTCACTATTGTGCTCCCGTTGAGAAACACATTGTGAATCGACCTGCGTCTGTTCCCAGCAACTACCATGCCTTGCATGTAAGACAAGCTACGGTTCTTCTCAGTTTCTTAAACATAGTTGAACTACATATGGACCGAGTATTTAGGAAGCACAATTCTCTTGTTCTGAGAAAGGTCACTGTTCTGGCCATATAGGAACACAGTAGAGAAGAACAATGCTCCTTTCTCAAAAGTATAGTGTGTTTTGTAAGGCAACACAGTGTTAATTTCACAGTCTTAAACGTTGTTGAAACACGTGCTCTATCTTGTCTTAGGAGCAAGAGTTCTTTTCAGGTAATGAAAGTTCATATTTGGCTCCCGTAGAGAAGCACAGTTCAAATCCCACCTGTGTCTGTTCCCAGCAACTACAGTGCATTAGATGTAAGACAAGCTACGGTTCTTTTCAGTTTCTAAAGCAGAGTTTAAAAAGATATGGACCAAGTGTGTGGGAAGCACAGTTCTTTTGTTCTGAGCAAGGTCACTCTTCTGGCCCTATAGAAAACACAGTCGACTAGAAGAGTGCCATTTTCTCAAAAGCAGAGTGTGTTTCTCTTAAGGCAACTCATTGTTAATTTCCCTGTCCTGAACAGAGTTGAATTACATTCTGTATCTTGTGCTAGGAGCAACAGTTCTTTTCGGGTAAGAAAAGTCTCTATTGGGCTTCCATTGAGATACAGAGAGCAAATCACACCCGCGTCTGTTCCCAGCCACTCCAGTACATTGGATGTAAGACAAGCTACAGGTCTTCTCAGGGACTTAAACAGAGTTGTATTAGATATGGAAGAAATGTGTAGGAAGCACAGTTCTTTTGTTCTGAGCAAGGTCACTCTTCTGTCCATATAGGAAACATAGTAGACTAGAAGTGTGCTCCTTTATCAAAAGCAGAGAGTGTTTCTTGTAAGGCAACTCAGTTTTAATTTTCCAGTCGTAAACAGTGTTGAATCACGTGCAGCATCTTGTCTTAGGTGCAACAGTTCTTTTCGGGTAAGGAAACTCACTATTGGACTCCCATTGAGATACACAATGCGAATCGCACACATGTCTGCTCCCAGCAACTAGAGTGCATTGGATGTAAGACAAGCTATGGTTCTCAGATTCTAAAGCAGAGTTGAAAAATATATGGACCAAGTGTGTGGGAAGCAGAGTTCTTTTGTTCTGAGCAAGGTCACTGTTCTAGAACTATAGTAAACACAGTCGACTAGAAGTGTGCTCCTTTCTCAAAAGCAGAGTCTGTTTTTTGTAAGGCAACTCAGTGTTAATTTCCCAGTCCTAAACAGAGTTGAATCACATGCTGTATCTTGTCCTAGGAGCAACAGTTCTTTTCTGGTAAGGAAAGTCACTATTAGTCTCCCATTGAGATTCACAGAGGGAATCGCACCCACGTCTGTTCCCAGAAACTACAGTGCATTGGATGTAAGAAAAGCTATGGTTCTTCTCAGTTTCTTAAGCAGAGTTGAACTAGATATGGGTCGAGTATATGGGAAGCAGAGTTCTTTTGTTTGGAGCAAGGTCACTGTTCTGGCCCTATAGGAAACACAGTAGACTAGATGTGTGCTCCTTTCTCAAAATCAGAGTGTGTTTCTTTTAAGGCAACTCAGTGTTCATTTGTCAGTCCTAAATGGAGTTGAATCAGGTACTGTATCTTGTCCTAGGAGCAACAGTACTTTTCACGTAAGGAAAGTCACTTTTGGGCTCCCATTGAGATTCAGAGTAGGAATCGAACCTGCGTCTGTTCCCACCAACTACAGTACATTGGATGTAAGACAAGCTATGGTTCTTCTCAGTTTCTAAAGCAGAGTTGAAAAAGATTTGGTTCCAGTGTATAGGAAGCACAATTTTGTTGTTGTGACCAAGGTCACTGTTCTGGGCATATAGGAAACACAGTAGACTAGAAAACTGCTCCTTTTTCAAAAGCAGAGTGTGTTTCTTGTAAGGCAACACAGTGTTAATTTCCCAGTTTTAAGCGGAGTTTAATCACGTGCTGTATATTGTCCTACGAGCAACAGTTCTTTTCAGGTAAGGAAGGCCACTATTGGGCTCCCATTGAGATACACAGTGTGAATTTGACCCGTGTCGCTTCCCAGCAACTACAGTGCCTTGGATGTATGAAAAGCTAGGTTCTTCTTAGTTTCTTAAGCAGAGTTGTAGTAGATATGGACCCAGTGTGTGGGAAGCACAGTTCTTTTGTTCTGAGCAAGGTCACTGTTCTGGCCATATTGGAAACACAGTAGACTAGAAGAGTGCTTCTTTCTCAAGCAGAGTGTGTTTTTTGTAAGGTAACTCAGTGTTAATTTCCCAGTCCTAAACAGAGTTGAATCACATGCTGTATATTGTCCTAGGAGCAACAGTTCTTTTCGGGTAGGAAAGTCACTATTGGGCTCCCATTGAGATTCACAGTGGGAATCGTACCCGCATCTGTTCCCAGCAACTACATTGCATTGGATGTAAGACAAGCTATGGTTCTTCTCAGTTTCTTAAGCAGAGTTCACCTACATATGGCCCGTGTGTGCAGCAAGCACAATTCCTTTGTTTTGAGCCATCTCACTGTTCTGGTTGTGTATGAAACAACATTGAGTAGAAAAATGCGGTTTTCTCCAAACCAGAGTGCTTTTCTCTTTAGGCAACCCAGTGTTTAATTCACCTTCATAAACAGAGTTGAATCACATGAAGTCTCTTATCCTATGAGCAACAGTTATTTTTGGGTAAGGAAAGTCATTATTGGGCTTCTGTTGAGATACACAGTGCAAAAGGCACTCGCGTCTGTTCCCAGCAATTACAGTGCATTGGATGGAAGAGAAGAGACATTTTCACTTAGTTTACTAAGCAGAGTTGAGCTAGATATGGCCCGTGTTTGTAGCAAGCACAGTTCTTTTGCTCTGAGCTAGCTCACTGCTCTGGATGGAGAGGAAACACCATAGACAAGAAGAGTGCACTTTTCTCAATTGCAGAGTGTTTTTCTCTTTGGCAACCCATTGTTGAATTCATCTTCATCAATGGAATTGAATCACATACAGTCTCTTATCCTTCCAGTCACTATTGGGCTCCAATTGAGATACATAGTACAAATGGCAATAGCGTCTGTTCACAGCAAGTACGTTGTATTGGATGGAAGAGAAGCTACTGTTTTGCACAGTTTCCTAAGCAGAGTGGACCTACATATGGCACAGTTCATTTGTTCTGAGACAGCTAACTTTTCTGGCTGGAAAAGAAATAAGGTAGAGAAAAAGAGTTCAGTTTTCTCAAAAGCAGAGTGTTTTTCTCTTTAGGCAACCCAGTGTTGAATCCTCCTTCCTAAGCAGGAGAAAATCAAATGCAGTCTCTTTTGCTAACAGCACCAGTACTTTTCATGTAAGGAAAGACAATATTGGGCTCCCTTTGAGATGCACAGTGCAAATGGCACTCGCGTCTGTTCCCAGCAAATACAGTGCGTTGGATGGAAGAGGAGCATATGCTTTGCTCAGATTCCTAGGCAGAATTCAAGTAGACATGGGCAGTGTGTGTATGAAGTAAAGTTCTTTTGTTCTGAGGCAGCCAGCTATTCTGGGTGTGTAGTTAACTCCTTAGAGTAGAAGAGGGTGCTTTTCTCAAAAGCAGAGTATTTTTCTTGTTAGGCAACCCAGTGTTGAATTCATTTAAAAACGGAGTTGAATCACATGCAGTCTCTTATCCTACGAGTGACAGTTCTTTTCAGGTAAAGAATGTCACCATTGGGCTCGCTTTGAGATACACAGTGCAAATGGCAATCGCGTCTGTTCCCAAAAGGACAGTGCATTGGATGGAAAAGAAGCTACTGCTTTGCTCAGTTTCCTATGCAAAATTGAACTAGATATGGCCAATGTGAGAAGGAAGCATAGTTCTTTTGTTCTGAGCCATTTCACTGTTCTGGCTGTATAGGAAACCCCATAGAGTAGAGAAGTGCAGTTTTCTCAAAAACACAGAGTTTTTCTCTTTAGGAAAACAAGGTTGAATCACCTTCTTAATCAGAGTTGAATCACATTCAGGCTCTTATCCTTCAAGCAACAGTTCTTTTTGTGTAAGGAAGTCATTATTAGGCTACCATTGAGATAAACAGTGCAAATGGCACTCTCATCTGTTCCCAGCAATTACAGTTCATTGGATTGAAGAGAAGTTACTTTTTTGCCTCAGTTTCCTAAGTGGAGTTGAACTAGATATGGCCTGTGTGTTTAGGAAGCACAATTCTTTTGTTCTCGGCCAGCTCACTGCTCTGGTTGTATAGGAAATACAGGAGAGTAGAAATGTGTGTTTCTGAAAACAGAGTGTGTTTCTCTTTTGGCAACCCAGTGTTGAATTCACCTTCATAAACTGAGTTGATTCTCATGCAGTCTCTTATCCTATGATCAACAGTTCTTTTCTGGTAAGTAAAGTCACTATTTGTCTCCAATTGAGTGACACAGTACAAATAGCACTCGTGTCAGTTCCCAGCATTTACAGTGCATTGGATGGAAGAGAGGCTACTGTTTTTCTCAGTTTCCTAAGCAGAGTTGAACTAGATATGGCCTGTGTGTGTAGGAAGCATAGTACTTTTGCTCTGATCCAGCTCACTGTTTTGCCTGTATAGGAAATACAGGAGAGTAGAAGAGTATGCTTTCTCAAAAGCAGAGTGTTTTTCTCTTTAGGCAAGCCAGGGTTGAATTCACCTACATAACCAGAGTTGAATCACAGGCAGTCTCATATCCTACGAGCAACAGTTCTTTTTGGTTAAGGAAAGTCACTATTGAGCTGCCATTGTGATACACAGCGCAAACGGCACTGGCATCTGTTCCCAGCAAGTACAGTGAATTGGATGGAAGAGAATCTACTGTTTTGCTTAGTTTCCTAAGCAGAGTTGAACTAGATATGGCCCGTGAGTGTAAGAAGCCCAGTTCTTAAGTTCTGAGCAGGCTCATTGTTCTGGCTCTATGGGAAATACAGTAGAGTAGAAGAGTATGCTTTTCTCAAAAGCAGTATGTTTTTCTCCTTAGGAAACCCAGTGTTGAATTCACCTTCTTAAATGGAGTTGAATCACATGCAGTCTCTTATCCTGTGAGCAACAGTTCTTTTTGGGTAAGGAAAGTCACTATTGGGGTCCACTTGACATACACAGTACAAATGGCACTCCCATCTGATCCGAGCAAGTACAGTGCATTGGATGGAAGGGAAGCTACTGTTCTGCTCAGTATCCTAGGCAGAGTGGAACTAGATA
This sequence comes from Peromyscus attwateri, assembly GCA_902168425.1. Classification (NCBI taxonomy): domain Eukaryota; kingdom Metazoa; phylum Chordata; class Mammalia; order Rodentia; family Cricetidae; genus Peromyscus; species Peromyscus attwateri. The sequence continues at coordinate 29,247 of CABHPP010117430.1, read as the reverse complement.
TGGCCCGTTCATGTAGGAAGCATAGTTCTTTTGTTCTGAACCCGCTCACTGTTCTAGCTGTATAGGAAATACAGGGGAATAGAACAGTATGCTTTTCTTAAAATCAGAGTGTTTTTCTGTTTAGGAAACCCAGTGTTGAATTCACCTTCTTAAATGGAGATGAATCACATGCAGTCTCTTATCCTACCTGCAATAGTACTTTTCGGGTAATGATAGTCACTATTGGGCTCCCAATAAGATAAAAAGTGAAATGGCACTCTTGTCTGTTCTCAGCAAGTACAGGGCATTGGATGGAAGAGAAGCTACTATTTATCTAAGCCTCCAAAGCAGCGTTGTACTAGATATGGACCGTGTTGTAGGAAGCCCGGTTGATTTTTTTTGAGCCAGGTCACTATTCTGGCTGTATAAGAAACACCATAGTGTAGAAGTGTATAGATTTGTCCAAAGCAGAGTGTTTTTCTCCTTAGGCAACCCACTGATGAATTCACATTGATAAACCAAGTTGAATCACATGCAGTCTCTTATCCTACAAGAACACTTCTTTTCAGGTAAGGAAAGTCACTATTGTGCTCCCATTGAGATACATAGTGCAAATGGCACTCGCATCTGTTCCCAGCAAGTACAGTGCATTGGTGGAAGAGAAGCTAATATTTTGCTTAGTTTCCTAAGCAGAGTGGTACTAGATAAGGACCTTGTGTGTAGGAAGCCCATTTTTTTTATTCTGCGCTAGCTCACTGTTCTTGCCTTATAGGAAATACAGGAGAGTAGAAGAGTATGGTTTTGTCAAAAGCAGAGTGTTTTTCTCTTTTGGCAACTGAGTGTTGAATTCACCTTCATAAGCAGAGTTGAATCACATGCAGTGTCTTATCTTTTGAGCAACAGTACTTTTTGAATAAGTAAAGTCACTATGGGCTTCCTTTAAGATACAAAGTGCAAATGGCACTGGCATCTGTTCCCAGCAAGTACAGTGCATTGGATGGAAGAGAAGCTACTGTTGTGCGCATTATCCTAGGCAGAGTGGAACTGGATATGGCCTGTGTGTGAAGGAAGCACATTTCTTTTGTACTACGCCAGCTCATTTTTCTGGTTGAATAGTTAATACAGGAGAGTAGAAGAGTGCGGTTTTCTCAAAAGCAGAGTGCATTTCTCTTTTGTCAAACGAGTTTTCAATTCACATCCTTGAATGGAGTTGAGTCACATGCAGTCTCTTCTCTTTTGAGGAATAATTCTTTTCGAATAAGGAAAGTCACTATTTGGCTCCACTTGAGATACACAGTTCAAATGGTACTGGCTTCTGTTCCCAGCAAGTACAGTGCATTGGATGGAAGAGAAGCTATTGTGCTCCATATCCTAAGCAGAGTTGAACCAGATATGGCCTGTTTGTGTAGGAAGCACAGTACTTATTTTCTGAGCCAGCTCATTGTTCTGGCTGCATAGTTAATACAGGAGAGTAGCAGAGTGCAATTTTCTCAAAGCAGAGTTTTTTTTATCTTTTGGCAACCCAGTGTTGAATTCACCTCCATAAACGGAGTTGAATCACGTGCAGTCCCTTATCCTATGAGCAACAGTTTTTTTGGGGGGTAAGGAAAGTCACTATTGGGCTCCCATTGTGATACATATTGCAAATAGCACTCGCATATGTTCCAAGCAAGTACAGTGCACTGCATGGAAGAGAAGCTACTGTTTTGCACAGTTTCCTAAGCAGAGTTGAACATGATGTGGCCCGTGAGTGTAGGAAGCACAGTTCTTTTGTTCTGAGCCAGCTCACTCTTCTGGCTGTATAGGAAACATCTTAGAGTAGAAGAGTGCGGTTTTCTCAAAAGCAGAGTGTTATTCTCTTTAGACAACCCAATGTTGAATTCACCTTCATAAATGGAGTTGAGTCACATTCAGTCTCTTATCCTATGAACAATCGTTCTTTTCACATAGGGAAGTCACTATAAGGCTCAACTTATGATACACAGTGCAAATGGCGCTCACGTCTGTTCCCACCAAGTACAGTGAATTGGATGGAAGATAAGGTACGGTTTTGCTCAATTTCCTACACAGTATTGAACTAGGTTTGGCTCGTGGATGCAGGAATAACAGTTCTTTATTTCTGAGCCAGCTCACTGTTCTGGTTCTATAGGAAAAACCATAAGGTACAAGAGTGCTGTGTTCTCAAAAGCAGAGTGTTTTTCACTTTAGGAAACCCAGTGTTGAATTCACCTTCATTAATGGAGTTGAATCACATGCAGTCTATTACCCTACAAGCAACAGTTCTTTTCAGGAAACGAAAGTCACTATTGGGCTCCCATTATGATACACAATACAAACGGCAGTATCGTCTGTTACCCGCAAGTACAGTACATTGTGTGGAAGAGAAGCTACTGTTTTACTCCTTTTCCAAAGCAGAGTTGAACTAGATATGACCCTTGTGAGAAGGAATCACAGTTCATTTGTTCTGAGTTAGCTCACTGTTCTGGCTATATAGGAAAGTCCATATAGTAGAAGAGTGCGCTTTTCTCAAAAGCAGAGTGTTTTTCTCTTTACGCAACCCAGAGTTGAATTCACCTTCCAAAACGGAGTTGAATCACATGCAGTCTCTTATCCTACGAGCAATAGTTCTTTTCGGATAAGGAAAGTCACTATTGGGCTCCTTTGTGATACACTGTTCAAATGGCACTGGCGTTTGTTCCCAGTAATTACAGTACATTGGATGGAAGAGGAGCTACTGTTTTGCTCAGTTTCCTAAGCAGAGTATATCTAGATATGGCCCTTGTGTGTAGGAAGCACAGTTCTTTTGTTCTCAGCCAGCTTACTCTTCTGGCTGTACAGGAAACACCATGTAGTAGAAGATTGCGCTTTTCTCAAAAGCAGAGTGTTTTTCTCTTTAAGAAACCCACTGTTGAATTCACGTTCATAAAAGGATTTGAATCACATGCAATCTCTTATCCTAAGAGCAACAGTTCTTTTCTGGGTAAGGAAAGTCACTATTTGCATTCCATTGAGATAACAGTCCAAATGGCACTCGTTTCTGTTCCCAGTAAGTACAGTGCATTGGATGGAAGAGAACCTGCTGTTTTCCTCAGTTTGCTAAGCAGAGTTGAACTACACATGGCCCATGAGTGTAGAAAGCACAGTTTCTTTATTCTGAGCCACCTCAGCGTTATGGCTATATAAGAAATACAGGAGAGTAGAATAGTGCGGTTTTATCCAAAGCAGAGTGTTTTTCTCTTTAAGCAACCCATTGTTGAATTCACCTTCCTTAATGAGTTGAATCATATGCAGTCTCTTTTCCTACGAGCAACAGTTCTTTTTGGGTAAGGAAATTCACTATTATGATCCCATTGAGATATAAACAGTGCAAATGGCGCTCATGTCTGTTCCAAGTAAGTACAGTGCATTGGATGGAAGAGAAGATACTGTTTTGCTCAGTTTCCAAAGCAGAGTTTAACTAGATATGGCCCTTGTGTGTTGAAGCACAGTTCTTTTGTTGTGAGCCAGCTCACTGTTCTGGCTGTATAGGAAACACCATAGACTGCAAGAGTGTGGTTTTATCAAAAGCAGAGTGTATTTCTCTGTAGGAAACCCAGAGTTGAATTCACCTTAATGAACAGAGTTGAATCTCATGCAGTCTCTTATCCTACAAGCAACAGTTTATTTGGGGTAAGGAAAGTCACTATTGTGCTCCCTTTGAGATACACAGTGCATTGGCACTCAACTTCTGTTCCCAGCAAGTACAGTGCATTGGATTGAAGAGAGTCTTCTGATTAGGTCAGTTTCCTAAGCAGATTTGGACTAGATATGGCCCGTGAAAATAGGAAGCACAGTTCTTTTGTTCTGAGCCAGCTCACTCTTCTGGCTCAATAGGAAACACCCTAGAGTAGAAGAGTGAGGTTTTTTCCAAACCAGAGTCCTTTCCTCTTTAGGCAACCCTTTGTTGAACTCACCTTAATAAGCAGAGTTGAATTACTTGCAGTCTTTTATCCTGTGAGCAACAGTTCTTTGCCATAAGCCAAATCACTTTTGGTCTCCCATTGAGAAACACAGTGCAAATGGCACTCACAACTGTTCCCAGCAAGTACAGTGCATTGGATGGAAGAGAAGCTACTGATTTGCTCTTTTTCCTAGGCAGAGATTAAATAGATTTGGCCCAGGTTTGGAAAGCACAGTCCTCTAGTTCTGAGCCAGCTCAATGTTTTGGCTGTATAAGGAACACCATAGAGTAGAAGAGGGCAGTTTTCTCCAAAGCAGAGTGCTTTTCTATTTAGGCAACGCAGTATTGAATTCTCCTTCATAAGCAGAGTTGTATCACATGCAGTCTCTTATCCTACAAGCACCAATTCTTTTCGTTAAGGAAATTCACTATTGGGTTCCCTTTGAGGTATACTGTGCAAATGGCACTCCCACTTGTCATAGCAAGTACAGTGCATTGGATGGAAAAGAATCTACTCTTTTGCTCAGTTTCCTAAGCAGAGTTGACCTAGACATGGGCCGTGTGTGTAAGACACAGTTCTTTTGTTGATCCAACTCACTGTCTGACTGTATAGGAAACACCAAAGAGTTGAAGAGTGCGCTTTTCTCAAAATCAAAGTGTTTGTCTTTAGGCAACCCAGTGTTGAATTCACCTACATAAACTGCATTGAATCACATGCAATTTCTTATCCTAGGAGCAACAGTTCTTTTTGGGTAAGGATAATCACTATTGGGCTCCCATTGTGATAGACAGTGCAAATGGCACCTGCATCTGTTCCCAGGAAGTACAGTGCCTTGTAGGGAAGAGAAGCTACTGTTTAGGTCAGTTTGACAAGCAGAGTTGAACAAGATATGGCCTGTGTGTGTAGGAAGCACAGTTCTTTTGTTCTGATCCTGTTAACTGTTCTTGCTCTGAAGGAAACACTCTAGAGTAGAAGAGTGCAGTTTTTTTTTTTTACCAAAGCTGAGTTCTTTCCTCTGTAGGTATCCCAGTGTTGAATTCACCTTCATAAGCAGAGGTTAATCACATGCAGTCGCTTATCCTTTGAGCAACAGTTCTTTTGTGTTAGGAAAGTCACTATTGTGCTCCCATTGAGATACAATGTGCAAATAGCACTCTCATCTGTTCCCAGCAAGTTCAGTGCGTTGGATGGAAAAGAAGTTACTGTTTTGCTCAGTTTTCTAAGCAGAATTGAACTAGATATGGCCCGTGTGTGCAGGAGGCAGTTCTTAATTTTTGAGGCAGTTCATTGTTCTGGCTCTATAGGAAATACAGGAGAGTAGAAGAATGTGCTTTTCTCCATAGTTTAGTGATTTTCTCTTTAGGCAACCCAGTATTGAATTCACCTTCATAAATGGAGTTGAATCACATGCAGTCTCTTGTCCTGCGAGCAACACTTTTCGAGTATGGAAAATCACTATACTATAGGGTTCCCTTTGAGATACACAATGCAAATATACCTAGCGTCTGTTCCCATCAAGTACAGTGCATTGGATGGAAGAGAAGCTACTGTTTTATTCAGTTTTAAGCTGAGTTGAACCAGATAAGCCCTGTGTGTTTAGGAAGAACAGTTCTTTGTTCTGAGCTAGCTCACTATTCTCCCTGTATAGGAAACTCCACAGAGTAGAACAGTGGGGTTTTCTCAAAAGCAGAGTGTTTTTCTCTTTAGGCAACTCAGTGTTGAATTCACCTTCATAAAAGGAGATGAATCACATGCCACCTCTTATCCTCCAAGCAACAGTTTCTTTTGGGGGGGTAAGGAAATTCACTATTGGGTTACCATTGAGATACACACTGCAAATGGCACTCTCGTCTGTTCCCCCCAAGTACAGTGCATTGGATGGAAGAGAAGCTACTGTTTTATTCAATTTTCTAAGCAGAGTTGAACTAGATATGGCCCGTGTGTGTAGGAAGCACAGTTCTTTTGTTCTGAACCAGCTCACTCTTCTGACTCTATAGGAACAATGGGAGGGTAGATGAATGCTATTTTCTCAAAAGCAGAGTTTTTTTCTATTTAGGCAACCCAGTGTTGAATTCATCGTCATAAAAGGAGTTGAATCACATGCAGTCTCTTATAGTACAAGCAACAGTTCTTTTCTGACAAGGAAATTCATTATTGGGCTCCCATTGAGATACACAGTGCAAATGGTACTCGCGTCTGTTCCCAGCATGTACCCTGCATTGGATGGAGAGAAGCCACCATTTTGCTCAGTTTCCTAAGCAGAGTTGAACTAGATATGGCTTGATTGTAGGAAGCACAGTACTTTTGTTCTGAGCCTGCTTACTGTTCTGGCTGTATAGGAAACACCATAGAGTAGAGAGTGCATTTTTCTTAAAAGCAGATTGTTTTTCTCTTTTGGCAACCCATTGTTCTATTCACATTCGTAATCGGAGTTGAATCACACTCTGTCTCTTATCCTGTGAGCAACAGTTCTTTTTGCGTAAGGAAAGTCACTATTGGGCTCCCATTGAGATACACATTGCAAATTGCCTTTGTGTCTGTTCCCAGCAAATAAAGGGCATTGGATGGAAGATAAGCTTCTGTTTTGTTCAGTTTCCTATTCAGAGTTGATCTAGATATGGCCCGTGTATGTCGGAACCACAGTTCTTTTGTTCTGAGCCAGCTCACTGTTTTGGCTGTATAGGAAAAACCATAGAATAGAGGAGAGCAGTTTTCTAAAAAGCCGAGTGATTATCTCTTAGGCAATAGAGTGTTGAATTCACCTTCATAAACAGAGGTGAATCACATACAATCTCTTATCCTATGAGCAATAGTTATTTTCGGGAAAGTAATTTCACTATTGTTCTCCCTTTGAGATACACAGTGCAAATGGCACTCTCTTGTGTTCCCAGCAAGTACAGAGCATTGGTGGGAAGAGAAGTTACTGTTTTGCTCAGTGTCCTAAGCAGAGTTGAACTAGATATGTCCAGTGTGTGTAGGAAGTACAGTTCTTTTGTTCTGAGACTGCTTATTCTTCTGACTTTATAGGATAAAGGAGAGTAGAAGAGTGCGGTTTTCATAAAAGCAGAGTATGGTTCTATTTAGGAAACCCAGTGTTGAATTCTCATTCATAATCAAAGTTCAAACAAATATGGTCTCTTATGCTATGAGCAACAGTTCTTTTTGGATAAGGAAAGTCACTATTGGGCTCCCATTTTGATACACAGTGCAAATGGCACTCACGTCTGTTCCCAGGAAGTACAGTGCATTGAATGGAAGAGAAGTCATCATTTTGTTCAGTTTCCAAAGCATAGTTGAACTAGATATGGCCCGTGATTGTAGGAAGCACAGTTCTTTTGTTCTGAGCCAGTTCACTGTTCTGGCTCTATAGCAAACACCATAGAGTAGAAGAGTACGCTATTCTCAGAAGCATAGTGTTTTTTGCTTTAGGTAACCCAGTGTTGAACTCACCTTCATAAAAGGAGTTGAACCACATGCAGTCTCGTATCCTTCGAGCAACAGTTCTTTTCGGGTAAGGAAAGTCACTATTGGGCTCCTATTGAGATAAACAGTACAAATGGTCACTCTCCTCTGATTCCTTCAAGTACAGTGCATTAGATGGAAGAGAAGCTAATGTTTCCCTGAGTTTCCTAAGTAGAGTTGAAATAGATTTGGCTCGAGTGTGCAGGAAGCACAGTTATTTTGTTTTGAGCCAGCTCACTGTTCTTCCTCTATAGGAAATATGGGAGAGCAGATGACTGCGATTTTCTGAAAAGCATAGGGTTTTTCTCTTTAGGCAACCCAGTGTTGAATTCACCTTCATAAACAGAGTTGAAACATATGCACATCATGAAAGTCACTATTGGCCTCCCATTGAGATACACAGTGCAAATGGCACTCGCGTCTGTTCCCAGCAAGTACAGTGCATGGGACGGAAGAGAAGCTACTGTTTTGCCTAGTTTCTTAAGCAGAGTAGAACTAGAAATGGCCCGTTTGTTTAGGAAGCACAGTTCTTTTATTCTGAGTCAGCTCATTGCTCTGGCTGTATAGGAAACACCATAGAGTAGAGGAGTGCGCTTTTCTCAAAAGCAGAGTGTTTTTCTCTTTAGGCAACCCAGTTTTCAATTCACCTCCATAAACGGAGATGAATCACATGCAGTCTCTTATCGTAAGAGCAACGGTTCTTTTGAGGTAAGTAAAGTCAATATTGGGCTCCCAAAGAGATACACAGTGCAAATGGAACTCGCGACTGTACCCAACAAATACAGTGCATTGGATAGAAGAGAAGCTAAGGTTTTGCTCAGTTTCCTAAGCAGAGTTGACTTGATATGGACCGTGTGTTTAGAAAGAACAGTTCTTTTGTTCTGAGCCAGCTTACTGTTTTGGCTTACATGAAATACAGTAGAGTGGAAGAGTGTGCTTTCTCAAAAGCAGAGTGTTTTTCTTGTTAGGCAACCCAGTGTTGAATTCACTTTCATAAACATAGTTGAATCACATGCATTCTCTTATCCTATGAGCAACTGCTGCGACCTGCACAGCCGGGATCCGAGAACTGGCAAGGGACACCAAGGTTAAACAGCAGTCTGGACACACTGTGATTCTTCATCCAAAAAGAGCTCCTTTATTGACTATCCATCAGCCTTATATACCCTGCTACTTCCTACTCACCATGGGGTTGGGGTACGTTCCTCAGGTTCCCATCTGCATCCCAGCAGCTCAGCCAATCAGGAAAACCACAAGCAAATCAGCAGAGAGCTGATTCTTGAAACAATGTTCCAGCAACATCTATATCGTAAACATCCTGTGACTTCCTGACCACAGGAAAAGAGGAAGGACAAAATTGCACCTTAGGGCAACTTAGGCCAAACAGCCTATGCACAATTCCTGTTCAGCGCCTGCTGCCAACATGTCCCTTCCTTTTCTTTTTTAAAGCACACAGATAGCCCCTGTCTTAGGTCACCTGTAGCACCCTGTCTGACTTACCCTTCCTTGGGGAGGCCCTTCTATCCCCTCCTTACATCATCAGCATGGCACAGGTTTGCCCGTCTTTGGGTACTATCTTTCCAACATTGTAACCACAACTGAGCAGATTCAGGGGCCTGCATAGCTACTAAAGCTTCTTGGTTGCCTGTTGGCCTTGCCTAAACTGGAGATGCCATTGGTACACCATGAAGATATCGAGCCAAAGACCCAATATACACAGGATAAGTAGGGAAATGGACACTGACCACCTAGTAACCCATCCAGCAATTTTTGACATAGCTTGCCACCAAACATTTTCATCAACAGGAGTGACTCTAGATTCATTAATACAAAGAATGGCATGAACTAGTTGCAAAGTAAAACTTACAAAAGTTGCATTCCATGGCCCTCTTAAGTAATCATTCAATTCTTTAACCTTAGCAGATGCATTCACAACAATATGAGGGGTTACACATATTTCAGAAAACCCATAGGCACATAACATATGTTGTCTAATTGTCCATTTAAAGACTGTTGGATGTCCAAAGCACCAGCTTCTCTTTCTGACAGGGCTTTAATAATAGTAGCCTGTTGCACTCCCTTGCAAATAGCCAATTCAGCTGCAGTGGCTGCAACAGCAGATGTTGCAATGGCTGCAATTACAGCAGCAGTTATGCCAAGTCCCATCTGCTGCGATGAAGCTGCAAGGGAAATTCTGCTGCATTCTGTTCCAGTGGCATCATGACAAAGGCAGGAATTCTCACCACTAAAGCATGTGTGACATTAGGACTCCAGCAATTACTTAGGCTGCAATTCAAAGCTGAACAGCTAACTCCTCTCCTCCCACACCCGATTCATTCCAGAGAATAAAGAAAAAAATTGGTATTGTTGAATCCTGCAGTAACGTTTTGAGCAAAGCATAGGGAATTACCTAAATTCATGGTGACATTTATGCTTTGCACATCATGTTTAACTTTACTAGCTGCAGTTCCAATAGTCCCATTAGAGGCAAAGACAGCAGGAAACACAGAGCTTTCAATCCTTACTGGAAACAAAACTGGAGGATTCTTAACTAGGCTCCATGAAGGCTCTGTGTAGACCCAATGGCTAAGGACCATCAGCACCATCGGAATCATGAGGTTCTTCATGTTGTGATGTCTGTGTCTTTTCTACAGGCCGAACACAACGTTCTGGTATCCAGATTGGTTTCTCAGCACCTGGAGGGTAGACACAAACTGCCCCCCTCACCCTAGCCAATAGCGGCACTGGGGACTGCCATGTGCCTGTGGAAAGATCCTTCCACCTGACCAGAACCGCAGAGGGAGAGGGGCCCGAAAAATGCCATTGAGCAGCAGTATGCCCATGAACATACACAAGCAAAAAATTTAAAATAAATAAAGTAATGGAAAGGAGTAATTGTGGTCCCTGTACATCCCTGTACATCTCACCTTCTTTTGTTTTCTGCAAATAAGTCTTTAAATGTTTATGTGCTCACTCAATTATTGCTTGTCTTTGAGGGTTATAGGGAATGCCAGTTTTATGAATTATATTCCATTGTGAACAAAATTTCTGAAAACTTTTGCTGGCATAAGCTGGCCCATTATCTATTTTAATACACTGTGGAACTCCCATATAAGAGAAAGCAGCCAAAAGATGTTTAATTACATCTTTTGCATGCTCCCTCTTGTGAAGGGTGGCTACTATATAATGAGAATACATGTCCACAGACACATGTACATATGATAAAGTTCCAAAACTTGAAATATGCGTGGCATCCATTTGGCAGATATCGTTGAGACGTAGGCCATGAGGATTAACAACTAATGATGGTACATGAATAAAAGGAGCACAAGTGGCACAAGTAGATATAATTTTTAAGGCCTCAGTGCGAGTACAGCCAGTATGATGCTGTAAAGTTTGCGCATTGAGATGGAATTTCTGATGTAATTGAAATGCCTGATCAAAGGTGGTGACTACACAAGTGAAATGAGTAGCTACATCTGCAGTGGCATTGCCTTCTGCAAGCACCCCTGGAAGACCAGAGTGTCCTCGAATATGGCCCACAAACAGAGGATGTTTTCTAGCCCAAATTAACCTTTGGTTAATGGTCTGTAATTGAGAACGTACTGTGGACTGTTTTCCAATGTATGGAGTGGTTTCAATACTATGCATCATTTTGGCCACATAGCACCTATCAATATAGACATTTATAGGTTCTAAAGAGTAAACTTGTAAAGCCAGTTGTAAAGCTGTAATCTCAGCTTGTTGTGCAGACATGGAGGGCACTGCTACCCATGTTACCTCATCGCCACTGATGGCCACCACAAAACCTCCTTTATGGGGAAAAATAAAACTACACACTTTAAAGCCTTCTATAAGTTTATGTTTTTACCAATTCATAATTCTGCAATACAAAATTGTAATTTCTGTGGAAATATCCCTACAGAATTTATAGTGTATCCCAAATATTGATAAGGAGCCATATTTTGTACCTTTTCTGGGGCAATCACTAATCCTGCAGCTGCAAGTGCTTGTTGCAAATCTGCATAAACTTGTAATACACAGTCTAGGGTGGATGCTGCCAATAATATATCATCCATATAATGTATAATACATACATATGGAAACTTTGCTCTAATGGGTTGTATGGCTTCTGTAACATACATTTGACACATTACCCTGTGTGTCAAACTTAGATCTACATTCACTACTCCAGTGCCGACCCTTTTTACATTTGGGACATATTCCATGTGACTGGTTTGGATTGTTTTGTGGGCAATCACGTCTCAAATGGCCTTCCTGCCCACACTGGAAACATCCTTTAGGTTGAGCACCTCGGCCATTCATGCCTTGCAAGCCATGTCTTATGGCAGCAGCTAAAACTTGTCCAGTAATATGATTACTATCTATGTCTTTGCAGACATGAAGCATGTCATTCAATCTCTTGCCTTTGCTCCCTCTTAATGCTTCTTTGTAATACTTATTTGCATTCTCATATGCCAACTGTTGAACTACCATCATAGCCTGATCAGAATCTCCAAAGATCTTTCCTGCCAATTGCAAAAGCCGTGACACAAAATCTGCATAGGGTTCTGAAGGACCTTGCAAGACCTTTGAAATTTGTTCTCCCACAGGAGGGTTTGGCAGAGATTTCCAGGCTTGGACCGCTGCATTAGCTATTTGAGCATAAGTGCCAGGGTCATACAATATTTGCTGTTGGATATCAGCATATTTTCCTGTGCCTGCCAGAATGTCATAATTCCTCTGGGGTTGACCGGCCCACTCATTAATGCATGCCAGCTCTTTCATGATTCTCACTTTTCCCCAAGAGGTAATATAGTAGTATTCTATTTGTACTGAAATGTGATTTTATTTGTATGTTAATAAATAAAGTTGCCTAGGGGTCAGAGCTATTAGCAAGCCATAGCGAAAGCCAGGGCGGTGGTGGTGCACGCCTTTAATCCCAGCACTTGGTAAGCAGAACTAGGTAGATCTCTGTGTGTTGAAGGATACAGCCAGCATTGGAGACACACGCCCTTAATCTCAATACCAACCATAGAAGACTTGGGATGTCTGTACAGACAGGCAATGACAAGGCAGTCACGTAGTTGGGTTTACAACCAGTGAGAAGGAAGAACCAGAACTCTTTATAAGTCAAACGCACAGGAAGTAGCTCCCTTTTCAGAGAGGTCTCTTGGCTGGAGAGTGCAGCTGGTGGAAAGTGGGTAAGGCTCCTAGCTCTGACCTCTTGGGCTTTCACCTTCACATTGGCTCTGTGTTTCTTATTTAATAAGGCGGTTGGTTACATCTACAAGGTAATCTACTCCAGACAGGGCAGCACGGCATAATTGCTGCCAATTGCTAGGTGTTAAATAACTAGCTGAAAAGGGCTCAGAAAGTGTCACAGTGAATGGAGCCTATGGACCATAACTGCTCAATGCTTCCTTTAATTGTTTCATTTCTTTAAATATCAAAGGTACATGATTCTTGATGGCTTGTCTGGCAGCATTAACAGTTTTGAAAACGGGATAAACCTGCACAGTACCCTGCCAGATAACTCCCCTCCGTTTCCCTTCCTCCTTATCACCCTGATTGTCCCTGTCCAACAAATATGGATTATGAGGAGGTGGATGACAGCAGATCGGAGCCGAAGGCTCTTTATGTTTTACTTTCATTTTCTGCAGCTGCCGTTGTATTTCTTCGATCTCTCTCTCTAACTGTTCCTCCTCATCCAACAACTCATATATAGACTCAAGGTCACTCTCATCATTCTGAACTACAAGTTTCTTGTGGGGTTTCATAGCCTTCTCTTCAGCTTTTTCCCCTTTTAAAAATTCATTAGTTTTAGCTTCCTGGGCAGTGGTGAAAGCCAGCTCACATTCTGCTAGTTGTTCTTTCACTTTCACTTTGTCAGTTCATAGCTCATCCTTTACCAGTCTCCAAAGAGAAAAGGCTGCAGTAGGAAAGTTCTCTGGTCCCTTATCCTGCAATACCTTCTGTACATCACATTTCACCTGTTCACAATCAGGGATATTCAATCCTCCTCCTGTCACATCACATGTAATGATTTATCCTACAAGCGACATTTCATTTCGGGTAAGGAAAGTCACTATTGGACCCCCTTTGAGATACACAGTGCAAATGGCACTCACATCTATTCCCAGCAATTACAGTGCATTGCATGGAAGAGAAGCTACTGTTGTGCTCAGTTTCCTAAGCAGAGTTGAACTTCATGTGCTCCATGTGTGTAGGAAGCCCAGTTCTTTTGATCTGAGTCAGCCCCCTATTCTGGATGAATAGGAAACACCATAGAGGAGAAGGGTGCAGTTTTCTCAAAAGCAGAGTATTTTTCTTTTTAGGCAAAGCAGTGTTGAATTCACCTACAAAAACGGAGTTGAATCACATGAAGTCTCTTATCCTATGAGCAACAGTTACTATTGGGTTCCCACTGAGTCTCACAGTGCAAATGGCTCTTGCATCTGATCCCAGCAAGTATAGTGCATTGGATGGAAGATAAGCTACTCTGTTGCTCAGTTTTCTAAGCAGAGTTGAACTACATATGGCCCTTGTGTGTATGAAGCACAGTTCTTTTGTTATGAGACAGCTCACTGTTCTGGCTGTAGATGAAATGCATTTCGAAGAAAGGTGTGCTTTTGTGAAATGCAGAGTGTTTTTCTCTTTTGACAATGCAGTGTGGAATTCACCTACATAAACGGAGTTGAATCATATGCAGTCTCTTATCCTACGAGTAATATTTCTTTTCGGGTAAGGAATGTCACTATTTGTCTCCCATTGAGTTACACAGTACAAATGATACTACCGTGTTTTCCCAACGAGTACAGTACATTTAATGGAAGAGAAGCTACTGTTTTCTCAGTGTCTTAAACAGAATTGAACTAGATATGGTTCATGTGTGTAGGAATCACAGTTCTTATGTTCTGAGGCAGCTCACTATTCTGGATGTATAGGAAATACAGGAATGTATAAGAGTGTGGTTTTATCAAAAGCACAGAGTTTTTCTCTTTGGGCAACCAAGTGTTGAGTTCACCTTCATAAACAGAGTTGAGTCACATGCAGTCTACTTTCCTACCAGCAACAGTTCTTTTCAGGTAAGGAAATTCACTTTGGGCTCCCATTGAGATACACAGTGCAAATGGCACTCACATCTGTCCCAGCAATTACAGTGCATTGGATGGAAGAGAAACTACTGTTTGCTCAGTTTCCTAAGCAGAGTTGAAGTAGATAAGGCCCATGTGTGTAGGAAACAGAGTTCTTTTGCTCTGAGCCAGCTCAGTGTTCTGGCCGTATAGGAAATACAGGAGAGTAGAAGCGTGTGCTTTTCTCAAACGCACAGTGTTTTTATTTTTAGGCAACCCAGTGTTGCATTCACCTTCATAAACGGAGTTAAACACATGCAGTCTCTTATTCTCCGAGCAACAATTCCTTTCGGTAAGGAAAGTCACTATTGACCTCCAATTGAGATACACAGTACAAATTGAACTCGTGTCTGATCCCAGCCATTACAGTGCATTGGATGGAAGAGAAGATACTGTTTTGTTCAGTTTCTTAAGCTGAGTTAAAGTAGATATGGCCTGTGTGTGTAGGAAGCACAGTTCTTTTGTTCTGAAGGAACACACTGTTCTAGCTGTATAGGAAACACCGCAGAGGAGAAGATTGCGGTTTTCTCAAAAGCAGAGTGTTTTTCTCTTTAGGCAACCCAGTGTTGAATTCACCTTCCTAAATGGAGTTGAATCACATGTGTCTCTTATCCTATGAGCAACAGTTGTTTTCAGGAAAGGAAAGTCACTATTGCGCTCCTATTGAGATACACAGTGCAAATGGCACTAGCGCCTGTTCCCAGCAAGTACAATGCATTGCATGGAAGAGAAGCAACTGCTTTGCTCAGTATCCTAAGAAGAGTTGAAATAGATATGGCCCGTGTGTAGGAAGCACAGTTCTTTTATAATCATCTCGCACAATGTGCTAGCTGTATAGGATAAGCAGAGGAGTAGAAGTGTGCAGTTTTCTCAAAACCAGAGTTTTTTTCTTTAGGCAACCCAGTGTTGAATTCACCTTCATAAATGGAGTTGAATCACATGAAGTCTCTTATTATTCCAACAACAGTTCTTTTGGGTAAGTAAATTCACTGTTGGTCACCCAATGAGATGCACAGTGCAAATGGCACTTGTGTCTGTACCCAGCAAGTACAGTGCATTGGATGGAGAGAAGCCACCATTTTGCTTAGTTTCCTAAGTGGAGTTGAACTAGATATGGCTTGATTGTAGGAAGCACAGTACTTTTGTTCTGAGCCAGCTCACTGTTCTGGCTGTATAGGAAACACCATAGAGTAAAGAGTGCATTTTTCTTAAAAGCAGAGTGTTTTCTCTTTAGACAACTCATTGTTGTATTCACCTTCAAAAACAGAGTTGAATCACATGCAGCCTCTTATCCTATGAGCAACAGTTTTTTTCGGGTAAGGAAAGTCACTATTGGGCTGCCATTGAGATACACATTGCAAATGGCCTTTGCATTTATTCCCATCAAGTACAGGGCATTGGATGGGAGAGAAGCTACTGTTTTGCTCAGTTTCCTAAGCAGAGTTGAACTAGATATGACCCGTGTGTGTAGGAAGCACAGTTCTTTTGTTCTGAGCCAGCTAACTGATTTGGCTGTATAGGAAACACCATGGAATAGAGAAGTGCGGTTTTCTAAAAAGCAGAGTGTTTTTCTCTTAGGCAGTAGAGTGTTGAATTCACCTTCATAAACAGAGTTGAATCACATACAATCTCTTATCCTATGAGCAACAGTTATTTTCGGGAAAGGAATTTCCCTATTGTTCTACATTTGAGATATACAGTGCAAATGGCACTCTCTTGTGTTCCCAGCAATTGCAGAGCATTGGTTGGAAGAGAAGCTATTGTTTTGCTCAGTTTCCTAATCAAAGTTGAACTAGATATGTCCCGTGTGTGTAGGAAGTACAGTTTTTTGTTCTGAGACAGCTAACTCTTCTGACTTTATAGGAAATAAAGGAGAGTAGAAGAGTACGGTTTTCTCAAAAGCAGAGTGTTTTTCTCTTTATGGCACCCAGTGTTGAAATCACCTTCACAAACTGAGTTGAATAGCATGCAGTCTCTTATCCTACGAGCAACAGTTTCCTAAGCAGAGTTGAACCAGATATGGCTCGTGTGTGTAGGAAGCACAGTTCTTTTGTTCTGAGCCAGCTCATTGTCTTGGCTCCATAGGAAATACAAGAGAGTAGAAGAGTACAAATTTATTAAAAGCAGAGTGTTTTCCTCCTTATGCAACCCAAGTTTGAATTCACCTTCATAAACAGAGTTGAATCTCATGCAGTCTCTTATCCTAAGAGCAAGTTATTTTTGGGTAAGGAAATTCAGTTTTGGGCTCCCATTGAGATACACAGTGGAAATGGCACTCTCGTCTCTTCCCATCAAGTACAGTGCATTGGATGGAAGAAATGTGACTGTTTGTTATGTTTCCAAAGCATAGTTGAACTAGATATGGCCTGTGTGTGTAGGAAGCTCAGTTTTGTTTTTCTGAGGCAGCTCACTTTTCCGGCTGTATAGGAAATATAGGAGAGTAGAAGAGTGCAGTTTTCTCTAAAGCAGAGTGTTTTTCCCTTTAGGCAATCCAGTGTTGATTTCACCTTCATAAAAAAGTTCAAATACGTGCAGTCTCTTATCCTACGAGCAACAGTTCTTTTCAAGTAAGGAAAGTCACTATAGGGTTCCCATTGTGATGCACAGAGCAAATGGCACTCGCATCTGTTCCCAGCCAGTACAGTGCATTGGATGAAAAATAAACCTACTTTTTTGCCCAGTTTCCTAAGCAGAGTTGAACTAGATATGGCCCGTGTTTGTAGGAAGCACAGTTGTTTATTACTGAGCCATCTCACTGTTCCTAATGTATAGGAAACACCATAGGGTAGAAGATTGCAGTTTTCTCAAAAGCAGAGTGTTTTCCCCTTTAGGCAACTCTGCTATGGGATGTTCTGTATGGCAAATTTGTTGCTAATAAAACACTGATTGGCCAGTGGCTATGCAGGGAGTAGAGGCGGGACTAACAGAGAGAATTAAAAGAACAGGAAGGCGGATGGAGTCAACTGCCAGTCACCGCCAGGACAAGCAGCATGTAAAGATGCTGGTAAGCCAAGAGCAACGTGGCAAGGTATAGATTTATAGAAAAGGATTAATTTAAGACATAAGAACAGTTAGCAAGAAGCCTGCCATGGCCATACAGTTTGTAAGCAATATAAGTCTCTGTGTTTACCTTTGGTCTGAGCGGCTGAAGGATTGGCAGGTTAAAGAAATTTATCCTGACCGTGGGCCAGGCAGGAAAACTCAAGCTACAAATAGCGCCAGAACGTGGGGCAGGAATTTCCACTTAAAACCTGAGAAAGCATAAAAAGAAGATTGTAAACGGGGCTAAAACAGCTTCCTAGTTGTCTCTCTCAAGTTAGCCGCAGCTTGCAGTCTTGAGCTACTGTATGGTGGGTTCCTAGCATGTGTGTTTGACAAGCAGTATGTCGGGAATGAGGCATCTGCAAGTGGCACATTAAGCTGCGTGGTGGATTTAGCCTTTGCTAGTACAAAACAAAAAAAGAGGTTTCTAGGCTACACGTTGCTTTATAGAAGCATAGACCCACAAAGGCTCCCAGAGCAAGCGGTAAACCTATCACTGCCATGTTGGGAAGCTGAGGTGGGTGTAGCCAGCAGCCACAGCTCCCTTTCAGTCTTAGAATGCTGCAGTTTAATGTAACAGTTTCACAATAAGACAGATTCAGATGAAACAAGACTTTAAATGCTTTAAAATGCGTGTAAAAATGTACGTAGGCTTCAAAGAGAGATAAAAAGGAATATATACAGTTACATAAAGAAATAGATAGTTTTGAAAAATAAAGTCTTTAAAGAGACAGTAAAGGTAGTATAAAATATAAGCCACGTAAAGATGGATATCACTCAGAGAATCTTCATTGTGTTGTCTTTGGGATTCTTAACTGCAGAGAGATATTTGATTGTAAAGGAAGCTGAGTTAAACCAATATGTATAATATGTATGAAGTCAAAGATACCTTGACTTCAAAATTTGGATGTAAGGATATGTTGCTTTGGAAAGGAAGCTCTGATTTTGTTTCCACAGAAAGCCAGAGGCTATGGATTTGTTCTAGATTAAGATACATCAGGTTTGACCAGGCAAGACCACCTGAAAGATCTCTGATGACAACATGGCCCAGATGATCCAACATCCAGAACCATTTCAAGGCAACTGGCTCCAACAATACACTCTCACGGACTACTCCATATTTCTAAAATTTTCTTTGTGTCCCCATAAGATACAGTGCCCCCCTCCAGCAGGAAGTAGTAAGAGAAGCTACGCCCAAATTCCCAAATTATATGTAATTTACTTTAAGGTTAAAAACCTTCCTTTTTGAAAAAAAAAGCGGGGGATGTGTTGTGGGATGTTCTGTATGGCAAATGTGCTGCTAAAAAAACACTGATTGGCCAGTGGCTAGGCAGGAAGTATAGACGGGACTTACAGAGAGAATTAAAAGAACAGGAAGGCAGAGGGAGTCACTGCGAGCCACCACCAGGACAAGCAGCATGTAAAGATGCCTGTAAGCCACGAGCAACGTGGCAAGGTATACATTTATAGAAATGGATTAATTTAAGACATAAGAAAAGTTAGCAAGAAGCCTGCCATGGCCATACAGTTTGTAAGCAATATAAGTCTCTGTGTTTGCCTTGTTGGGTCTGAGCTGCTGTAGGACTGGCAGGTGAAAGAGATTTATCCTGACCGGGGGCCAGGCAGGAAAACTCAAGTTACACAACCCAGGGTTGAAACCCAGGGTTGAATTCACCTTCTTAAAAAAATTTCAAACACATGGAGTCTCTTATCCTATGAGCAACAGTTCTTTTCAGGTAAGGAAAGTCACTATAGGGCTCCCATTGAGATGCATAGAGCAAATGACACTTGTGTCTGTTCCCAGCCAGTAAAGAGCATTGGATGAAAAAAAAAACCCTACTGTTTAGCTAAGTTTCGTAAACAGAGTTGAACTAGATGTGGCCCGTGTGTATAGGAAGCACAGTTGTTTATTACTGAGACAGCTCACTGTTCATAATGTATAGGAAACACCATAGTGTAGAAGAGTGCAGTTTTCTCAAAAAAAAGTGTTTTTCCCTTTAGGGAACCAAGTGTTGAATTCCCATTCATAAACAAAGTTCAAACAAATGCAGTCTCTTATCCTATGAGCAACAGTTCTTTTTAGGTAAGGAAAGTCACTATTGGGCTCCCATTTTGATACACAGTGCAAATGGCACTCACATCTGTTCCCAGCAAGTACAGTGCATTGGATGGAAGAGAATCCAATGTTTTGCTCAGTGTACTAAGCAGAGTTGAATTAGATATAGCCCCTGTGTGTAGGAAACACAGTTCTTTTGTTCTGAGCCTGCTCACCATTCTATTTGTATAGGTAATACAGGAGAGTAGAGGAGTGTGCTTTTCTCAAAAGCAGAGTGTTTTTCATTTTAGGCAACCCAGTGTTGAATTAACATTCATAAACAGAGTTGAATCACATGCAGGCTCTTATCCAACGAGCAACAGTTCTTTTCCAGTAAGGAAAGTCACTATTGGGCTCCCTTTGAGATCCACAGTACAAATGGCACTGGCGTCTGGTCCCAGCAAGTACAGTACATTGGATGGAAGAGAAGCTACTATTTTGCTCAGTTTCCTAAGCAGAGTGGACTAGATATTGCCCGTGTTTGTAGGAAGCACAGATCTTTTGCTCTGAGCCAGCTTACTGTTCTGCATGTAAAGGAAACAAAAGAGTGTAGAAGAGTGTGCTTTCCTCAAAAACAGAGTGTTTTTGACTTTGGGCAACCCAGTTTTGAATTGACCTTCATAAGTGGAGGAGAATCACATGCAGTCTCTTATCGTAAGAGCAACAATTCTTTTCAGGTAAGGAAAGTCACTATTGGGCTCCCATTGAGATACACAGGACAAATGGACCTCGCATGTGTTCCTAGAAAGTACAGTGCATTGTATGGAAGAGAAGGTAATGTTTTGCTCAGTTTCATAAGCAGAGTTGAACTAGGTATGGCCTGTGTGAGTAGGAAGCACAGTTCTTTTGTTCTGAACCAGCTCACTGTTCCGACTGTATAGGAAATAGAGGAGAGTAGAAGAGTGTGGTTTTCTTGAAGCAGAGTGTTTTTCTATTTAGGCAACCCAACGTTGATTTCACCTTCCTTAATATAGTTGACTCACATGCAAACCCTTATCCTATGCGTTATAGTTCTTTTCATGTAAGGCAAGTCACTATTGGGTTCTCATTGAGATACAAGGTGGAAATGGCAATCGTGTCTGTTTCCTGCAAGAACAGTGCATTGGATGGAAGAGAAGCTACTGTTTCGCTCAGTTTCCCAAGCACAGTTGAACTAGATATGGCCCGTGTGTGTAGGAAACACAATTGTTTGTTATGAGCAGGCTCACTGTTCTGGCTATTTAGGAAACACAATAGAGTAGAAGAGTCTGGTTTTTCCAAAATCAGAGTGCTTTTCTCTTTAGGCTACCCAGTGTTGAATTCTCCTTCATAAACAGAGTTGAATCACATGCAGTCTCTTATCCTACGAGGAACAGTTCTTTTTGGTTAAGGAAAGTCACTATTGGGCTCCCATTTAGGTACCAAGTGCAAATGGTACTTGCATATGCTGCCAGCAAGTACAGTGCATTCGATGGAAGAGAAGCCACTTTTTTACTCAGTCTCCTAAGCAGATTTGAACTACATATGGCCCGTGTGTTAGGAAGCACAGTTCTGTTGTTAGGAGCCAGCTCAATGTTCTGGCTACATAGGAAATATGGAGAATAGATGAGTGCTATTTTCTCAAAACAGTGTTTTCCTCTTTAAGCAACCCAGTGTTGAATTCACCTTCATAAACAGAGTTAAATCACATGATTCTCTTATCCTATGAGCAATAGTTCTTTTGGCTAAGGAAAGTCAATATTGGGATCCCATTGAGAAACACAATACAAATGGCATTCTCATCACTTCCCAGCAAGTACAGTTCATTGGATGGGAGAGAAGCTACTATTTTGCTAAATTTCCTAAGCAGAGTTGAACTAGATAAGGCCCATGTGTGTAGGAATCACAGTTCTTCTGTTCTGACGTAGCTCACTGCTCTGGATGTATAGGAAACACCATAGAGGACAAGAGTGCAGTTTTCTCAAAATAGGAATGGTTTTCTCTTTAGACAACACAGTGTTGAATTCACCTTCATAAACAGAGTTGAGTCAAATGCAGTCTCTTATCTTAGTAGCAACAATTCTTTTCGGGTAAGGAAATTCACTATTGGGCTCCCTTTGAGAAAAATAATGCAAATGGGACTCGCGACAGTTCCCAGCAAGTACAGTGCTTTGAATGGCAGAGAAGCTACTGTTTTGTTAAGTTTCCTGAGTAGAGTTGCTAGATATGGCCCGTGTGTGTAGGAAGCACAGTTCTTTTGTTCTGAGCCTGCTCACTGTTCTGGATGTATAAGAAATGTTGTTGAGTAGAAGAGTACGGTTTTATCAAAAGCATAGTGTTTTTCTATTTAGGCAACTCAGTGTTGAATTCACCTTCATAAAACATGGTGAATCACATGCAGTCTCTTATCCTACGAGAAAGAGTTCTTTATGGCGAAGGAACGTCACTTTTGGGCTCCCATTGTGATACACAGCGCAAAAGGCACTCGTGTCTGTTCCCAGAAACTACAGTGCATTGGATGGAAGAGAAGTTACTGTTTTGTTCACTTCCTTAAGCAGAGTTGAACTAGATGTGGCCACTGTGTTTACGAAGCACAGGTCTTTTGTTCTGAGCCAGCTCACTCTTCTGGCAGTATAGGAGACACCATAGAGAAGCAGAGTGTGCTTTTATCAAAAGCAGAGTGTTTTTCTCTTTAGGAAACCCAGTGTTGAATTCACTTTCAAAAATAGAGGTAAATCACATGCAGTCTCTTATCCTATGTGCAACAGTTCTTTTCAGGTAAGAGAAGTCACTATTTGGCTCCTGTTGAGATACACTGTGCAGATTGCACACGTGTATGTAACTAGCAACTATAGTGCATGGGATGGAAGAGAAGCTACTGTTTTGCTCAGTTTCCTAAGCCGGGTGAACTAGATATGGCAGTGTGTGTAGGAAGCACAGTTCTTTTATTTATAGCCAGCTCACTGTTCTGTCTGTATGCAAAATACCATAGAGTAGAAGATTACGGTTTTTTTAAAGGAGAGAGTGTTTTCTCTTTAAGCAACCCAGTGTAGAATTCACCTTCTTAAACGGAGTTGAATGTCTCACTCTCTTATCTGACGAGAAACAGTTCTTTTCGTGTAAGGAAAGTCACTATTGGGCTCCCATTGAGATACACAGTGCAAATGGCTCTTGAGTCTGTTCCCTGCAAGTTCAGTGCATTGGATGGAAGAGAAGCTACTGTTTTGCTCAGTGTCCTAAGTATAGTTGAAGCAATATGGCCCGTGTGTGTAGGAAGCACAGTTCTTTTGTTGTGAGCCAGCTCATAGTTCTGGCTCTATAGGAAATACAGGAGAGTAGAAGCATGCGCTTTTCTCCAAAGCAGAGTGTTTTTCTCTTTAGGCAACCGAGTGTTGAATTCACCTTCATAATTGGAGTTCAATCACATGCAGTCTCTTATCCTACGAGGAAGAGTTTTTTTTTTCGGTTAACAAAAGTCACTATTGGGTTCCCATTGAGATACAAAGTGCAAATGACACTCGAGTCTGTTCCAAGCAAGTACAGTACATTGGATGGAAGAGAAACTACTGTTTTGCTCAGTTTCCTAAGTAGAGTTGGAGCAATATTGCCCGTGTTTGGCGGAAGCACAGTTCTTTAGTTCTGAGCCAGCTCACTGTTCTGGCAGTGTAGGAAACATCATAGAGTAAAATAGTGCGATTTCTCAAAAGTAGACTCTTTTTCTCCTTTGGTAAGCCAGTGTGGAATTCACCTTCATTGACAGAGTTGAATCACATTCAGTCTCTTATCCTATTAGCAACAGTTCTTTTCGGGTAAGGAAAGTCACTATTGTACTCCCACTGAGATACAAAGTGCAAATGGCACTCGCGTCTGTTCCCAGCACGTACAGTGCATGTCATGGAAGAGAAGCTACTGTTTTGCACACTCTCCTAAGCAGAGGTGAAGCAGATATGTTCCATTTGTTGGAAGCACAGTTCTTTTGTTCTGAGCCAGCTCATTATTCTGGCTGTATAGTAAACACAATAGAGTAGAAGACTGCGCTTTTCTCAAAAGCAGAGTGTTTTTCCCTTTAGGCAACCCAGTGTTGAAATCACCTTCATCAATGGTGTTGAATCACATTCAATCTCTTATCCTACGAGCAACAGTTATTTTTGGGTAAGGAAAGGTGGTATTGGGCTCCCATTGAGATACACAGTACAAATGGCACTCGAGTCTGTTCCCAAGAAGTACACTGCATTGGATATAAGAGATGCTACTGTTTTGTACTGTTTCCTAAACAAGTTGAAACAGGATGGCCCATGTGTGTAGGAAGCAGAGTTATTTTTTCTGAGACATCTCACTGCTCTGGCTGAAGAGGAAACACCATAGAGTAGAAGTGTGCGGTTTTCTCAAAAGCAGAGTGTTTTCTCTTTAGGCAACCCAGTGTTGAATTCACCTTCATCAATGGATTCGACACACATGCAGTCTCTTATGCTAGGAGCAACAATACCTTTCAGGCTCCCTTTGAGATACACAGTGCAAATGTCACCTGAGTATGTTCCCAGCAAATACAGTGCCTTGCATGGAAGTGAAGCTGCTGTTTTGCTCAGTTTCTTAAGCAGAGTTGAACTAGATGTGGCCCGTGTGTTTAGAAAGCACAGTTCATTTGTTCTGAGTTAGCTCACTGTTCTGGCTGTATAGGAAACTCCATATAGTAGAAGAGTGCGTTTTTCTCAAAAGGAGAGTGTTTTTCTCTTTAGGCAACCCAAGATTGAATTCACCTTCACAAACCGAGTTGAATCACATGCAGTCTCTTATCCTACCAGCAAGAGTTCTTTTGGTGTAAGGAAAGTCACTATTGGGCTCCCATTGAGATACAGAGTGCAAATGGCACTCGCGTCTGTTCCCAGCAAGTACAGTGCATTGGATGGAAGAGAAGCTACTGTTTTGCTCAGATTCTTAAGCAGAGTTGAACTAGATATGGCCCATGTGTTTAGGAAGCCCAGTTCATTTGTTCTGAGTTAGCTCACTGTTCTGGCTGTATAGGAAACTCCATATAGTAGAAGACTGCGCTTTTCTCAAAAGCAGAGTGTTTTTCTCTTTATGCAACCCACTGTTAAATACACCTTCATAAACGGAGTTGAATCACATGCAGTCTCTTATCCTACCATCAAGAGTTCTTTTAGGCTAAGTAAAGTCACTATTGGGCTCCCATTGAGTACAAATGGCACTCGCATCTGTTCCCAGCAAGTACAGTGCATTGGATGAAAGAGAAGCTGCTGTTTTGCTCAGTCTCATAAGCAGAGTTGAACTAGTAATGTTCCATGTGTGTAGTAAGCACAGTTGCTTATTTCTGGACCAGCTCACTGTTCTGGCAATTAAATACAGGAGAGTATAAGAGTGCGCATTTAACACAAAAGAGTGTTTTTCTATTTAGGAAACCCAGTGTTGAATTCACCTTCATAATCAGATTTAATCACATGCAGTCTCTTATCCTAAGAGCAATAGTTCTTTTAGGGTAATGAAAGTCACTATTGCGCTCCCATTGTGATACACAGAACAAATGGCACTCACGTAGGTTCCCAGCACCTACAGTGCATTTGCTTGAAGAGAAGCTACTGTTTTGCTCAGTTTCATAAGCAGAGTTGAACTACATATGGCCCATGTGTGTAGGACACAGTTCTTTTGTTCTGAGTTTGCTCACTCTTCTGGCTGCATAGGAAAAACCATAGAGTAGAAGAGTATAGTTTGCTGGAAAGCAGAGTGTTTTTCTCTTCAGGCAAATCATTGTTGAATTTGCCTTCATAAACGGAGTTGAATTACATGCAGTCTCTTATCCTATGAGGAAAAGTTCTTTTAGGGTAAGGCAAGTCACTATTGGGCCCCCCTTGAGATACAAAGTACAAATTCCACAGGTGTATGTTCCTAGCAGTGCAGTGCATTGGATTGAAGAGAAGCTATTGTTTGGCTCAGTGTCAAAGCAGAGTTGAATTAGATATGGCCCGTGTTGTGAAGCACAGTTCCTTGTTCTGAGCCAGCTCACTTTTCTGGCTGTATAGGAAATAGAGGAGAGTAGAAGAGTGCAGTTTTCTCAAAAGCAGAGTGTTTTTCTCTGTAGTCAGCGCAGTGTTGAATTCCCTTTCAGAAACGGCGTTGAATCACATGCAGTCTCTTATCATAAGAGCAACAGTTGTTTTCAGGTAAGGAAAGTCAGTATTGGGTTCCCATTGAGATACACAGTGCAAATGGCACTCGCCCCTGTTCCCAGCAAGTACAGTGCATTGTATGGAAGAGAAGCTACTGTTTTTCTCAGTTTCCTAAGCAGAGTTGAAGCAGATATGTCCCGTGTGTGTAGGAAGCACACTTCTTTTGTTCTGAGCCAGCACACTGTTCTGGCTGAATAGGAAACACCATAGAGTAGTAGAGCACGCATTGCTCAAAAGCAGAGTTTTTTTTTTCCTTTGGTCATCCCAATGTTGAATTCTCCTTCATAAATGGAGTAGCATCACATGCAGTCTCTTATCCAAAGAGCAACTGTTCTTTTCTGGTAAGGAAAGTCACTATTGTGGTCCCATTGAGGTTACATAGTACAAATGGCACTTGCATCTGTTCCCCTCAAGTACATTGCTTTGGAAGGAAGAGAAGCTACTGTTTTGCTCAGTTTCCTAAGCAGAGTTGAGCTAGATATGGCTCGTGTGTGTAGGAACCACAATTCTTTTGGCCTGAGCCAGTACACTTTTCTGGTTGTATAGGAAATACAGGAGAGTAGAAGAGTATGTTTCTCTGAAAAGCAGATTGTTTTTCTCTTTAGGCAACCCAGTGTTTAATTCACCTTCATAAATGGATTTGAATTACATGTAGTCTCTTGTCCTATGAGCAACACTTCTTTTTGGGTAAGTAAAGTCACTATTGGGCTTTCATTGAGATACACAATGCAAATGGCACTTGTGTCTCATCCCAGCAAGTACAGTGCTTTGGATGGAAGAGATGATACTGATTTGTTCAGTGTCCAAAGCAGAGTTGAACTAGATATGGCATGTTTTTGTAGGAAACCCAGGTCTTTTGTTCTGAATCAGCTCAGTTTTCTGGCTGTACAGGAAATACAGGAGAGTAGAAGAGTGTGCTTTTATCAAAAAGAAGAGTGTTTTTCATTTTAGGCAACCCAGTGTTGAATTCACCTTCATAAATGGATTGAATTCCATGCAGTGTATTATCCTACGAGCCAAAGTACTTTTCGGGTAAGGAGTGTCACCATTGGGCTTCCATTGAGATACACAGTGCAAATGCCCCTGGCTTCCTTTCCCAGCAAGTACAGTGCATTGGATGGAAGAGAAGCTACTGTTTTGTTCAGTTTCCTAAGCAGAGTTGAAGTAGATATTGCCGTGTGTGTGGGAAGCACAGTTCTTTATTTCTGAGACAGCTCATTGTCCTGGATGTATAGGAAACAACATAGAGTAGAAGTGTGCGGTTTTCTCAAAAGCAGAGTGTTTTTCCCTTTAGGCAACCCAATGTTGAATTCACCTTCATAAACGGAGTTGAATCACATGTGTGTCTTATCCTATGAGCAAGTTCTTTTCGGGCAAGAAAAGTCTCTTTTAGGCTCCATTGAGATTCACAGGCAAATGGCCTAGCATCTGTTCCAAGCATGTACAGTGCACTGGATGGAAGAAAAACTACTCTTTTGCTCAGTTTACTAAGCAGAGTTGAACTAGATATGGCTCGTATGTTCAGGAAGCACATTTCTTTATTTCTGAGTCAGTTCACTGTTTTGGCTGTATAGGAAACATCATAGAGAAGATGCAGTTTTCTCCAAAGCAGAGTGTTTTTCCCTTTAGGCAACGCAGTGTTGAATTTAACTTCATAAATGGAATTGAATCACATCCAATCTCTTATGCTACAAGCAACAGTTCTTTTCATGTAAAGAAAGTGACTATTGGTTTCCCATTGAGATACACAGTGCAAATGGCACTCGCATCTGTCCCCAGCAAATATAGTGCATTGGATTAAAAAGAACTAACTGTTTTGCTCAATTTCCTAAAAAGAATTGAACTATATATGGCCCATGTGTGGAGGAAGCTCATTTCTTTTATTCTGAGTCAGCTAACTGTTCTGGTTGTATAGGAAATACAGGAGAGTAGAAAAGTGGGACTCTCTCAAAAGCAGAGTGTTTTTCTGTTTAGGCAACCCAATGTTGATTTCACCTTCATTAACATATTTGAATCACATGATGTCTGTTATCCTACGAACAACAGTTTTTTCAGGTAAGGAAAGTCACTATTGGGCTCCCTTTCAGATGCACAGTGCAAATGGCCTTCGCTTCCGTTCCCAACAACTACAGTGCATTGGATGGAAGAGTAGATACTCTTTTGCTCGGTTTCCAAAGAAGAGTTAAATTAGATGTGGCTTGTGTGTGTAGGAAGTACAGTTCTTTTGTTCTGAGCCAGCTCACTGCTCAGACTGTATAGGAAATACAGGAGAGTAGAATTGTGTGTTTTTCTGAAAAGCACAGTGTGTTTTTCTCAAGGCAACCCACTGTTGAATTCACCTTCATAAACAGAGTTGAATCACGTGCAATACCTTATCCTACTAGCAACAGTTCTTTTCGCGCAAGGAAAGTCATTACTGGACTTCCTTTGGGATACACAGTGCAAATGGTACTAACGTCTGTTCCCAGCAATTACAGTGCATCAGATGGTAGAGAAGCTACTGTTTTGCTCAGAATGCTAAGTAGAGTTAAACTAGATATGGCCCGTGTGTGTAGGCAGCATAGTTCTTTTCTTCTGAGACAGCTCACTGTTCTGGCTGCATAGGAAATACAGGAGAGTAGAAGAGTGCACTTTTTTCAAAAGCAGAGTGTTTTTTTCTTTAGGCAACCCATGTTGTATTCACCTTCAT
Source organism: Peromyscus attwateri (assembly GCA_902168425.1). Classification (NCBI taxonomy): domain Eukaryota; kingdom Metazoa; phylum Chordata; class Mammalia; order Rodentia; family Cricetidae; genus Peromyscus; species Peromyscus attwateri. Next base: position 763 of record CABHPP010117430.1, on the reverse strand, counting down.
AAATGGAGTTGAATCACATGTAGTCTCTTATCCTACAAGCAACAGTTCTTTTCGGGGAAGGAATATCACTAGTATGCTCGCCTTGAGATACCCAGTATATGGCAATTGCGTCTATTCCCAGCAACTACAGTGTATCGAATGGAAGAGAAACTACTGTTTGGCTCAGTTTCCTAAGCAGAGTTGAACTAGATATGGCCCGTGTGTTTAGGAAGCACAGTTCATTTGTTCTGAGTTAGCTCACTGTTCTGGCTGTATAGGAAACTCCATATAGTGGAAGTGTGCACTTTTCTCAAAAGCCGAGTGTTTTTCTCTTTAGGCAACCCATGGTTGAATTCACCTTCCTAAACGGAGTTGAATCATATGTAGTCTCTTTTCCTACAAGCAACATTTCTTTTCAGGTAATGAAAGTCACTAATAGGTTTCTATTGAGATACACAGTGCAAATAGCAGTTGCGTCTTTTCCCAGTATGTACAGTGCATTCGATGTAAGAGAAGCTACTGTTTACCTCAGTTTCCTAAGCAGAGTTGACTAGATATGACCAGTGTTTGTAGGAAGCACACATCTGTTGTTCTGAGCCAGCTCACTTTTCTGGCTCTATAGGAAATACAGCAGAGTAGAAGAGTGCAGTTTTTTCAAAAACAGAGTGTTTTTCTCTTTAGGCACAAAAGTGTTGAATTGACCTTCACAAATGGATTTGAATCACAAGGCAGTGTCTTATCCTTCCAGCAACAGTTCTTTTCTTGTAAGGAAAGTCACTATTGG